>NDGN011438888.1:0-11405 GCA_002564285.1 Tympanoctomys barrerae
CTGGATGGTTAAGACCAAGGTAAAGCAGGACCTATGCAACAATAGTTGTAGTTTTTGGGTCTGCCAAAGAGTTCTTATACTTAAAAATATTTTTAAAAAATTTTTTTCTGTCTTAGTTATGCAATCCTGGTAATTTCTCTTATAGGTTAGCCCATATTTGTTTTAGAAACACTTCTCTTTTTTATATAGGATCTATGAGTTAGTAAGTTATACTTTCGAATAAGGTAGGTCTATAATCAGTACTTTTTCTCTCTCTGTGTTATCCTCATTAGACATTTTGGATTAAGTTCTTAGCTACTGCCTGCTATGAGTCATGTAACAGAAGTCTTGAAACTGTCTTCACAACTGTTATTTGAAAATCTGGAAATGTTTGGAGAAGCCATTGTTCCTTTAGAAGCTCTCCTAGGAGATGGAACTTTCTGTTAGTTCCTTTGACATGGAACTACTCAGTTTTAAATTTTTCATGCAACTGAATTCAGTAAGCAGTGTTAAACATGAGCCACCAATAAAACATGAGGCAAAGCATTGGATGACAAAGAGGCACGCCATATTGTCCACCAGAAAGTGAGGATTGTCCCATCCCTCTCTCTTGGATTCTCCTCCTTCCTAGTGCTCCCCAGGTCAGCAAGTCAGCTTTCTCAATGCCAGAACCACCCCTGCAGACACCTTGATCTTGTCGCCCCTCCCCAACACCTCCCTTCCCTCTTCACGCCAACTTGTCCCCAACACCCACCCAGCACAGCGCCCTGTGTTTATGATTCTCCCCAAAAGATGTCTTTGTCTCCCTCCTTGTTTTCCTTACGCATGTCATTCTTCTGACAAGTGTTACTATAGCCTGGCCATATTAGCTGGTAACTCCCTAGGTTATGATGTATGTCTCAGATGTCTGCCATTCCTGGAGGAGTGGGTGGAGACAGGCTCCAGGTCTTCCATTTATTTTGTTCAGCTAGCACCATCCACATAAACTGTTAGTTTGTGGTGGCAGACATTAGGAAGTAATTTGCTGAATAAGTATGTGGGTGAATTAACAAATCTTACTTTGTCACTAGGCAAAACCTGTAGAACTGTGACCAAGGACAAGTTTGATGAACCTGAGTGAGCAGGTATGACCTATTTGGATTGAAAGGCAAAAGGTTTCCCGTGGGGTCCACCTCTGAGGACCGAGCTAGCTCAGTTATACTTCGCCATTCATTTGACAGTTAATTATTGATTACCTCCCCTGTGCTAGGTGTGTGGGATGCAGAGCAAACATAGTCCCGGGCTTCCTGGTGTTCAGCCTGGTAGGAGAGATTGGCTTTAAACAAGCGAACCAACAAATAAACAAAACCTTACCCAGAGTGCCAAAAGCTGTAAAGGAAAGAGAATGACACGAACAATTAAAATTACTCTGTCCCCTGCGCAGGCACTAGAGGATGGGGAAGTGATATTTAACCTGAGCGCTGAGGAATTCACTTAGCATATAATACCCAAACTGGCCTTTCACTTTACACCGTTTTTCATTTCTGTGCTGTCTCCGTGGAGATGGTAAGTTGCAGGAGCTTTGCACAAAGCGTTTAAAGATGCTGGTGGGGACGAGGTACTCAACACTGTCCGTTCAATTAGCCCGTCAGCCACCTTGCAGTCACTCAGTTTAGCGTTCACGCCAGACACGTGAAGAACCAAATGGCCTGGTGTAAGCGTTTGGCTATCCATGCTGTTTGACTGTCCTTCATCTTTCTTCCTTGCTTCCTTCCTCCTCTATGGGGGACTCTGTGAGGGAAAGGAAACTGGAGTGACCTGAACATGATATGAAAAATGAAATTGCTTTCCAAACACTTGGTGCAATCCAGAAATGCCTCATACAGGCAGCTAAGATGTCGCCTCTGCCCAACTTCTCCACCCACCTTGCCATTGCTCTGGAAATTCCTCCATCTCTCCCAGAGGGTTCTGGGTACCATATATGGGCTCCCTCTGGAGACAGGGTTTCTCCCAGGACAAGAGAACCTTGAAGGAGCAGGCGCAAGGTTGGAACTGCACCTGTGTCTACTGCATCCTCCACCATGTCACAGTCCAGGGGACACAGAGGCGCTTCCTAGAGGCCCTCCACAGAACCCATTGGTGGTTTCCTTCTAGCCACCATCCTTCACCTTTGCCAAGAGAATAGTAGTAGTAGCAATGGAGCTCTAGAAGAAGTGTTGACAGACATGCTTAAAGCCCATGTCTACCAACAGATGCTACCCTGCAACTTTATTGTACCCTACTGATGTCTCTCAAGACAAAAGTTTCTAGATAACTGATATTTTTTTAATGCTTTTAAATGCTGAAACCTGCTTTTCAAAAATAGGTCTGCTGTAGTAACAAAAATTTTTAAAGTGATTTAAGCCCCCAGTTGTCTTCATCTCTGGAAGACTACATATACCCTAACCTTCTTCCCATCCTGACCGCTGGTAACCATGGGTTTGAGCTAAAGTAACGGGATGGGTATTCATGTCAAGGGCTTTATTTTTCTCTCTTAGGAAGAGATTTGAGCAGAATTATGAAGACAAAGGAGACTTCAGCAGGCAGGGAGGGGAGAGGAAAGAAACAACAGGGGAAGCCACCCAGGGCAGTAGATCTCACATCAGATTTAATGGCCATAAATTGTTGACCAATTTCATTATCTCATGTTATCAGAGTATCTGCTTCGGTGTGGTTAGCTAATACAGCAAGGCGATATAAATAATGTTCCAGACAAATGACAAATTTTAAAATAATAATTATATTTCCTTTCTTATTCAGTGTTCCCACCATATTAAAAGTGAAAAAGCTTGTCTTATTAGTGTGCTTTTTTTTTAAACTTCATTTCTGATCCCACTTTTATTTCCTTTTTCTCGCTGTGCTTTAGCTTATTATTTTGTTTCTTTTGTAAGTTCTGTGAAAGGCAACTTCAGAGCCTTTTATTTCAGACTAAATAAGTCACATACACTGCGTCTCACAGCCATTTCCCTTTTTCTTCCCCTATCCCCAGGACACCTCAGAATATCAGTTTCTCTCCAGCTGCAGCACCCCAGGGCCCAAGCTGTGTCTCCCCTGGATTGCTGAAAGAGCTTCCCAGTTGGTCTGCTTGTTTCCAGGCTTGGCCAACCCTACACAAAGGCCGAACAGTCTTGTACTAAGGGCAGGCAGCGATCCACTCAAGGGCTCCGGAGGCTCCAGACAACCTGCCTATCTTCTGGCCCCTTTGAGAGCATCCTGTGTGACTCAACTCTGGACCTTAGTTCTTTACTAGAACTAAACATACTAATAATGCCCATGGCATATAGATGCCCTTAATATTAAATGAGATAGGGCCAGGGAAGCACTTATTCCACTGAGCCATCTCCCCGGCCCCAACTAGCAGATTCTTACTGAATGCTGCTGCTGCTTTTTTTGTTGAGCTCTTGTCGCAGCAGCTAAATCTGGGACTGCAATCTAGCCATGATTCGACAGTGAACCCTGGTACTGGGGTGGGGGTGAGGGAGGTATGTAAAAGTTTCACTTTTTGTTTGTTTGTTTGGTTGGTTTGTTTGGTTTTTTGTTTTTTGTTTTTTGTTTTTTGGTTTTTTTTTTGCAGAACCGGGGATTGAACTCAGGCCCTTGCGCTTGCCAGGGAAGTGCTTATTCACAGTTTCAGTTTTCAGACTGGTGAGATAGTTCAGCGGACTAAGCACCTCCTTAGGCAAGCCCTACAGGGACCAGATCACCAGCTCCACCCCCAGGCATGCTGAGCCAGCCACTGATTATAGGTGGCTGTTATAGGTGGCACACACCTATAATCCTAGCGCTTAGGAGGCTGAAAACAGGAGGATCACTATGAGTTCAAGTCCAAGCTGCATAGTGAGACTCTGTACCAAATACATAGAAAAAAAAAGTTTTCTTTTTACCTTTTACCTTTCAGGTACCGGTATCCTAGCCACCCATGACCTGAAAATATTCAATGGAAATTTTCAAAAATAATTCCTGTTCTACATTACACACTGGGCTAATTATGCTATCCCACCTGATGCTGCCCTTTGTCCAGCGTGTCCCTGCTATATGCACTACCCTCCCGTTAGGCATTGACTTGTCTTAGTTTTCTGACTATTGCAGTGTTGGTGCTTTGTATGTAGGCTTCAGTGCTGTCTCTGGTTCCAGGCATCTATAAGGGGTCTTGTGGGCTGGGGAGATAGCTCAGTGGATAAGTGCTTCCCTGGTGAGCACAAGGGTCTGAGTTCAATCCCTGGTTCCGCAAAAAAAAAAAAAAAAGAAAAAAAGAAAAAAAAATAGAAGGGGTCTTGGAATGTGAATAAGAGAGGGACTATAAGTATAAGTTAGTTATTTGCAAGTTAATATTTTTAAGTTCTCACAGCTATAATTTACAATTGGCATAGTTCTTAGTTGGCAGGCACCAGCTCCGGCACCCCAGCACGCCCTTTCCTCATCACTGATGGTGGTGAAAGCCTCCCTGCAGGGCAGAGCTCTGGTCCCTGCCTCTTCGCCTGGACCCTCCCTGTCACGCTGCCTGCAAGTGGAGGCTCACCCCTTTCCTGCATCGGGCATGGACCATGCTGCAGTGGGGTGATCCAGATCCTGCCTCCTCTACCTTACCCTAATCATGAACATATTCAATGTATTCCCTAACACCTCAACATTTCCTATTTATTTCTCTTATATCTTTCTGGGGGAAAAGGACAAAGAAACACATACAGCTCTAACCCGGGGGAGTCCTGCACCAGTCATTTGGACAGCTGTCAAATGAGCTACCCTAAAGAGTTCTTCAAAAGCTCCCTCTTACCTCACCCCCTAAAACAAACCCAAACCTGTCCTACCGGTCGGAGCACTTTGCTACCCCGATTCCCCTCAGTCGGCCCCAAGAACAAAGGCGAGCAACTCCTAATCGCAAATGCACAGGCTTCTATCAGCAACCCAAATATTTATTGAGAGAGCTGACCCGAAGAAGTCCTCCTGGCTCCGCCCTCAGCCTTATTTTCCTTTCTTAAGCAATATCCCTTTTGCAGATGTTGAAAACCTGCCTGCTCCTGCTCCAGGCCTGACTCACAGCAGTTTATTTTTGCCCTAGTTGGTAAATAGCTGGTCCCCTTCCAGGTCCCCCACCCTGTGCAAAGAACCTTGCCCCTCCTGGGCCCAGTGCTTCCCTCCTAACTCTGTCTCCCTTTCCCTCTCCTCCTCTCTCTCCCTCTCCCTTCCTCTTCTCCCTCTCTCTCTCCCTCTCCCTCTCTCTCCTTTTCTCCTCTCTCCCTTCCTCTCCCTCTTCCTCCCTCTCCCTCCCCCTCTCTCCCTCTCCCTTCCTCTCCTCCTTCACTCCTCCTCTCCCTCCCACTCCCTCCTCCTCTCCCTCCCTCTCTCTCTCCCACCCCTTCCTCCCTCTCTCCCTCCCACCCCTTCCTCCCTCTCTCCCTCCCTCTCCCTCTCCCCCTCCCCCTCTCCTTCCCTCTCTTTCTTCCCCTCTCCCTCTCCCTCCCTCTCTCCCCTTTTCTCCTTCTCTCTCCCTCTTACCCTCTCTCTCTCTCTCCCTCACTCATGCCAAGGCAAGCACCTTCAGACTCTGCTGTGGCGTCTCACTGGCCAGTACCCAGCTATTTGCCACTGATAAATATCCTGGCTGTCACTCCTGCCCCCATCCTCCCAGTCACAGGCTTGGGCTCCTTATCACCATGTGTTCAGCTCCCACTTCCAGATCAAGCAAGAAGCCTCAAGGCCACCTTGGGCCATGGGGCCCATCGCTTTTTTAAGAGAGAAGAACTTCGCAGCTTGAATCAGAGGGAGGTCTCCAGGACTGTTCAGCGCTCATCTTCCGTCCTCTAGTCCTGCCCAAGTGGCTGTACTGTGTGGCCCCACTCCAACTCCACTAAACGTGCCCACCGGCGCCAGGCCAGGCTCTCCACTGCCCAGCCTTCCTGAAGCTCACTGCCCAGATAGGCTTTGTGTGCAATCCAGAGGCCCCAGAGCCTGGTCTCCCCGCTGGCCCCACGCTACTCCTGCTGACTTTGGGGACTCTTGTCCCTCCCTTTGTGGCCCCAGGGTGCTCAGCTACTGGGCCTCCCTTGTCCTCTGGGACTTTTTCTTGTCTTCTGCTGTGTATTCCAACTCCACCCTTAAAGTCCCAACTTTCCCCACTCTGGCTACACCTGCGTTTGTCATGGTGGTAGGGAATCCTAGTGTTTACTTGTCCATTTGACCAAAGTCACAGGAGAGATGGGACCCCTTTCTCCAAAAGGGAAGGCTCTGCAGTGAGGTACATGGCTGTCGCTGTCCAAGAAGAGAAGCGCATAATAAAATCATTTTCAAGTAACATGGAATTTTTCCTACTTTGCTTTGTGGTGTGAAGTTACTACTGCAGCTGAATAATAATTAACTCATGCTTTTCTCTCATTTTCCTCCTTGCCTGTCTCCTTAAAAATATTGCTCACAGATGCCTCGAGATTTATATTAAAAGTGAATTACAATAAAAGGCCTATTACATTATTTAGCCTGGCTCATTAACCCTTTTTAAAAACAATGTTCATGTCGAGGCCAGGGGTGTTTTCCAGTTACTGTTGCATGAGATAAACGTGCTAGGAAAGGAGGAGAGTCTCACCAGATGTCAATGTCACGTGTCGTGTCTAATTGAAGATGAATGCGGAATTCAGGGAGCCCTAGGAGCATGGAGTGCAGTTCGGGCTGTGAGAGATTACCATCCTGGGGTGTGCAGCCCGGCTGCCCAAGGGCGCTGCTGGGGACCGCAACCTCCCGCACCCCGCAGCCAGCACAGTGCAGCCAGCAGAGGCAGCTCGCAAAGGTGCATGCAGGATGAGGATGTTGAAGTTTGCTTGGCAAATCAACAGAATGAAAAAGAAAAGCAGCTGTTCACCTGGGCCTGTGGGAATCACAGTGTTTGACCAGGGAAGGGGCACAGTCCATCCTTTGTACATTATGCCAGCTGGTCATCCTGCTGTTGATATGTTTTGTGTGTGCGGTATTGGGGAACTGAACTCGGAGCCTTTGCACAAACCCTTTTAAAAATTTTTTTTAAAGACAGGGTTTCGGTAAGTTGCTGAGTTGCCCAAGCTGGATTTGAACTTGCGATCCTCCTGCCTCAGCCTCCCAAATTGCTGGCGTTACAGGTATGCGTCCCTGTACCTGGCTCTTCCATTAGGGTTTTGCGCATCCTCTTTTGTCTATACTATACCATCAAGATCTTCTCGAATATCTTTAAAAGGGGAGAATTAGTGGTAGTTCTGGCACAGAGAATGTTAGACAGTCTTCATGAGGCACGGCATAGCCATCTTCTCCGAGCTGCTTTCTCCCATGACCTGTAGAGACTCGTGCCCAGGCTGCTTGGATCTGTCCCGTGGCTCCGTGGAAAGTGGGCTGCTGTGGCCACTCCTGTGGTAGCGCTGGAAGATGCACCTTAGATGGAATGTTGCCAGACATGACTAAAAAACTAAAAGATCAATTAATTTGAGCTCTTTTTGATGGTTTGAATACCCATTCAGGGAGGGGCATGGCTAGAGTTCTCAGTGACCAACTTGAAGAATAAAACACTTGAACTTGTAGGTCAAATGCTGAATTCCTTGTGCAGGTGGGAACGCTGCCCTTCAGAGGAAGGCCAAGTTCCGTTTTCGGGAACAACCTTACCCATCTGAAACGTTCCCGGAATCTCTTATCATTAGCTCCCCACCCAGAGGATGAAAAACACCATCTGATTTACAGTTTTCCCATCTCTTATTTGAGTTTGCAACTTTCTTGGATACCAGATGGCTAGAAAATGTGTAAGCCCAAATAAAAGCAGAGCACGGGCTTCACTGTTTCTTCACTGGTGTCAACTGCTTTTTGAAATTAAAATTATGTAAATGATCTCTTGCCTTGAAGTGGGAGAATCAGAAATGAAGGAAACAACCCAAGAATACTTGAAAGTATTTTAGTTTGGGTTGAATATAGGATTCCTCCTTCCTGTCCGCCTTCTCCTCGTCTTCCAGCTCCTCCTCTTCTTCCTCCTCCTCCACCTCCTCTTCTACCTCCTCTTTTTCCTCCTCCTCCACCACCTCCTCCACCTCCTGCTTGTCTTGCTCCTCCACCTCCTCCTCGACTTCTTCCTCCTCCACCTCCTCCTTCACCTTCTCCTTCTCCTCTTTTTTCTCCTCAAGCTTTCACTGTTTCCTTTTAAAGAAAAAGAGACATTTGGTAAAAGCATTGTACAAGATACTCACAAGCGTGTGGAGTCTCCTCGCCAGCCAGCCTAGCGTCAGAGAGAACATTCGAGTTGGCAAAGGTCTCAGAGGCAGCAGTTTTAATCAACTGGAAGAGGGAGGAAAATACTCTGAAGTCAGATACCAGAGGAGGGCCCAAGCCTCTCTGGGTTTGGCATCTTTCTTACCTCAAGGAGTTAAAAGCCCGGGCCTGGGCGTGATCGGCCAGATGGTCTTTAACAGTAACATGGTTCATATTGTTTAGATTATCCTGTTGCAAGTACCGTGCCTCGTTTACCTTTTATGGAATAAAGTGTGGAAAATTGACCACAGATGTAAGTAACCAAGAATGATGAGGACGCTGTTGTTACCAGGCCTCCTCTCCTTTTTTCTCCAACACGCCTGATCCCACAGATAAAAATAAAGGGAGAAAAGGGGAGGCGCGCTGAGAGTTTAGCCCGCTCAGCCCTGGAGCTCAATCTGAGCTTGCCGAGCAAGCTGTCCTACATTTGCATATTTCCAAGGTTGGATTCAGGGACTTGCATGCAGGCTGTTCTCAAATTCTGATCCTCCAGAGCCCTCCACTTAAAGTACCACCCCACAGAAGCAGTGTTTCTGTGGATATGAAAGTGGGGCCAGGCACACATGCTGACTCAGAGATGCTCTGTGGCCTCGTGTGGTCTTGTGTTGTCTGATGGTGAAGGACGTGGCGTGGTAGGACCGGAAGCAACTATAGATCAATTCTACACTCGTGTTGCTGATTGGCCTCTTCCTTGAGGATGGATTAATTAGAAAAAGTCCCCTGTTGCACTTGAGTGTATTTCTGAGCTTTACCAAAGTGTTGACTTCTCAGAACCGGCCAGTGTGAGGAGGAACGTGTCATATAACAGGACAAGCCATATAACAGGCTCTTTAGGATTATGAACATAAAGACCTTTGTAAATCCTCAGAGGAAAGTGATAAGGGAGGCTTTAGAAGGCCAGCGTTCCCACCCCAGTAAGTGGCTACTCCTCTCCCTTCAAATGGACTTTCTCAGGATTGGCCACAACTCGTCTTCCTCCCTGTAGGACCCAACCTGAGACCCTTCCTCTGGTCTTCTGTGGGTCTTGGCTTTCATGCCCCTGCAGTCCAGCTTCCCCTGCCAGGCCCCTTCTAGTTCCTGCTACCAAGCTCTGTCTCTGCAGTCCTGGCTGCCCTGCCAAGAGACCCCCCAACGTGTGGCACCCTCAAGCTGCTCGCTGCACGCTTTCCTGGAGCCTAGGCCTCCCTTCCACACTGCCTTCTCTACATACTTCCCTGCTTTTCTGTACATACTGCTGTTCCACGTCCTGAGGCCCTTGCGAGCTCGTCCCCCTTTGGAGATGAGGTGCCTGGTACACCCATACCTGTGTGTCAGGAACCTAGATGCTCTCCGCACTCTCTGAAGTCTCTGAACACTCCTCTTCCATCCTTTTCATGGATTCAGTGGCCTCCCTGCTAAGCTGCCCGCTGACCACTCAGTTCCTCCACCTTCTCTACTTCTGGGCCTTCACGGCCTCTCCTCCAGGGCCTCTCCTCCAGGGCTTGCCCTGGCTACCACCTTCCATTTGCTTCTCCTCTGCAGGTCTCACAACTCCTTGTTGTTCATCTGTAGCTTCTGCCTCGTGGGGCCTCCTGACACTTACGGTGGGCTGTGGGTAATTAGGGTCTCACTCACCAGCTTCCTCTGTTTTCTTCATCCTAACCCCAAGCCCTCTCATCCTTACCCTGCTAACATCCCCCCACCCTGGAGTGCTACCAGCTCCCTAGTTCTTCCTCAGTTACCCGCCTTCTCCTTTATTCACCCAACATCTTGGAAACTCACCTGTCATCGCTGGCCCTTGTGTCCACTCATGCACCAAGTCTCACTCGATGTTGGTGGGAATTGTTCTGGCCAGATTGCCGGTGCCTTCCCAACTTCAGCGTTTCTTTCTTCAAGTGGCCTCTTCTGCTCTCTCCTGGGAACGGTCTTCTTCCTCAGCTATGACAGGTGCTTCTCTAGGCTTCCTCTGCTTCTGTTCCCTTATTTCATTCTCTGCAGGGGTCTCTCCCTTCTCATTTTTTCAAGATTATTACGCCCTTACTCCCCCACTCCACCCCATCCCAACTTGCCTCACTACAGCCATAACCCTGGTTCTGTTATGTGGGGAACGTATGGAGGGTTGACCGTTCCCAGCACTGCTTCTGAAAACATCCTCCTGTTCAATAAGAACAAGAGGAGAAACACACCCCAAACAACTGATACTGCTTCCCAGCCTGCCCCTCAGATCACGGCCCAAGATCTGCGACTGAAAAGGAATCATTTTGCTGGCGTGGGCCAGGGCTGTGTCCCTCGCCTTTTGGATGGGTGAGCCCATGGACTTATGAGGAGAGGTTGAGTTGGGCTGGGCATGTAGAATCTCAGGCCATCACAGAGGATGATGTGGCAGTTCACTCACAAGCTAGCCTTGCAGCGGGAGAGCCTGGGGGCCTGGAAGTAGTCACTGCGAATCAATCCTCATTCCTACCACTCATGTGGCATGGGCGGCTGGCTTCTCCTGGTGTCTCTGTTTTTATTTGCAAAACAGATAACAGTATTTAGCTGTCCTGCAGATTAGAGATGATGCACATATTTGAGAGATATCATTTGCCTGGACATAATTTAGTTGGATAATTGAGTTGGAGAGGTGATATTGTCTTAGGCTAGCTAGAGACGTGACAAATCTCCCAGCAAGCCTAAAGTTACTTATTCACCTTTTTCATGCACGTGTGCATTGCTGTCAGAGTTGAAAGAATGACTGAGAACTGGTTTCTGGTCTCAGATCATTGAAATCACACACACGCAACACAATCGGAGCCTGGTTTAGTAACAATCTCACGGCCAGGTCTCGGTGACATCGGGCAGTGGTGTTCTGGAGATGGAGAGATTGGTCTGAGTCAGATTAGGTGGGGCAAGAGGTCTGGGAAGACATTCAACCTTTTGAGATAGAAATGTCATGTACATTTGCATAAAGTAAGTGGTACAAGGGCCGGTGGAAGTCAGGTGGTGAAGCTAAATTGCTAACAGGGGCCCTAGGGAACCATTGAATATATTTGAGTGAAAACATGATGAAATGTGTCTTAGAAAGATTAGTTTAGTTTCCTTATATATATGATTTTTATTTTATTTTTTTATTTTCATTTTTTTACTAAGAATGGGAGCAGAGAGAACATCTGGCAAACTGCTACAGGAACCAGACCCTA
>NDGN011438890.1:0-10188 GCA_002564285.1 Tympanoctomys barrerae
AAAAAAAAAATCTGTGGGTCTCAATATGCCCTGTTTTCCTTATTCATATTCCTACATGGATTTCTAGCAAAACTCTGCCTTAGTTAGAAATTTGTGTTTTTCGTTCACAACTGGTGCTGGTTCCATAGACACTTACGTTTTCTGATATACCATTTGAAGGGAGAGAAACACCAACCTGAAAGCTTCAAGGTACTCGACGTCTCCCATAGGGGGATCAAGGCCTCCCGTCCAGGCGATATTTATATTATATCCTTCTCCAAGGCCTGTTCCAACCTAGGAAGAGAAAGAAGTGCCACAGTGGGTCGGGAAGAGGGCAGAGGAAGAAAGTAAGAAATGGTGAAAGTGAGTGTGTGGAAGCTCTTGAAATAAACATCAAACACTGCATCAAATCAGCCCAGCCTCGCTTGACAACCAGGGCTCTGGGTTATGCACTTGTTCTGCACTGGTTTTTGGTCCTGAGGGACAATTCAGTAATCTCATGTAATTTAAAACACCAGCAAAGGACAAGAAAATTAGGGGTAATCATGCAATGCAATTACCTGAAAGATACAAATAAAAGTGGGGCTCTAAAGAAATAAACCGAACCTCATTTGGGGCTCCACTGCCAGGGAAAAAGTTCCCTTCATCATAGCGATGGAGTGAAATATACAGGATGCTGGGGTCAGCATAAAAGGCCTGCTGTGTACCGTTTCCATGGTGAACATCCTATAGGCAAAAGAAAACAGATGACAGATACAGTCATGTCTTACTTTGTGCAAAGAAAACCTTTCTGATTGCCGCTTGCCTGTCTTCCTACCCCACCTTCCTGCTTGCTTTCTGTCCTTTCATTCTGTCCTCCTTTTTCTTTCTCTCATTCAGCCTGCTTCCACACCACCCCCTTTACTTCCTGAACTTCCAGGCAAATTACCCTTTAATGCACTCATTTTTTAAACTGGCTTCTAAAAATCAGGAAACCACAGCGAGCATGCCCTGGAGACTCCAGATGAGCAGTTACTGAGAAAGCCCAGTCCTTTGGTACAATTAGATATTTATACACCGGCTCTTTGTACTCTCTGCTTCAGTGATGGAATCTCGCATCCTGTTTTATGGAGGAATTTTATGACTTATTAACTGCCAACAGTTCATAACCCCTCAGGCTTAATTAACTAGCCTCATTGGCCTCTGAAAAAAAGACTAATGTTTAAACTACAAACTAGTATTTTGCAGAAGGATCTATAGCTTACAGAGCATTTTCACAATTCTTGACAGAACACTAAACCTAAGTGTATGCACTGATTTGCCAAGCCCCACCATTAAGGTCAAAGGCTTCTGCAACCAGCTGAATAAATTGGCTTTCTTGAAGCATTCAATTCAGTTAGCAATCCCTGAGCAGTTAGGGTCACTTCAAAAGAGATGCCAGATGCGAAAAGGACTTCATACTTCATTTTAGTAAAATTGTGATGGCAAGAGAAGACACAGGAGCTTGAGCTCATTAGCTTTTAACTCACTTGGGCCGAGGCAGAAAGATGGCATGGGGATTTGGACAATCTCGTGCAGTCTGCCTCATTGTAATGTATACCCCGACTGCCCGCCTCCTTCCTAGCTTTTTGTGTTTCCCTACACCACTCTACTTTCCCACATTCCAAAAAACTCTGTTCTGTTGAAATGTACAACTCTTAGGCTATTCATGTATGGTAATGATTGAAAATTTGAAAATTCTTTTTAATTGATTGATAACATGGACAGAAGTCAGAACTGATATTAAGTAATAGGAAAAATAAAACTAATAACACAGTTCGTCACTAAAATATCTGAGGTATAAAGGACTCCAATTAATATGCTTTGTATCTTCTGAACTAAAATAGGCTACTCTTTAAAAGTTAATAATCTCTATATCTATGCATTCAGTAGAATATTTTCACTGAATCATTAACTTATACAGCATATCATTTCTACTTTCAATTAGTTTTAAAAATTTTTATCTATGTAATTATACTGTACTTTATTTAAAACAAGTAAAAATTCATACTCTTCTCAAAGCTGATTCTGAAATTTCTAAGTCAGCTACTATGTTAAGTACCTTGTATGAATTATTTAATAACTATGTGTGCTATACAGTGTTATCCCTACTAAAAGATAAAAATCCTAAAGCTTAGAGAGCTTCAGTAATTTACTAAGAGTACAGAAAAGATAAAACTTAACATACAGCTTGAATCCATTTTATACACCAAATAACAAATTCTACACTGTGAAATTGATCTCCATTATCTCTTTGATTTCTCAGTGAATTTGTGTGACAAAATCACTGGGCATCATTTCTCCATATTGAGGTTCTGATGCTTGTTCCCGCTCCAAGTACCAGCCCTAAACTCCTTCACTAGGCAGATCAAACCCTCCTTTTGGTAAATTCTGAAAACATGCTCTGGGCTTACCATCCATGGCATAGATATAAATAATCCTCATCTCATTTTGTACAATACAGACACCCCAGATTAATTAAGGAATCATAATGTTGGGGCAGACATAAATCATCTCAGAAACTGTTCCAGCTAAAGACATATATATTAGATAAAAATAATAACTTACTGAAAAATATATTAGTTTCTGACCTCTGAGTAGTTAAGGGAAAGAAAGAGATAGCAAAATTATTTTCCTTTATGTAAACAAAAATGAAACAATGTCTCAATGCCTTGTTTAATACTGGTTATCTAAAGGATGGGAAAAAAAGAAAAAAAATTTAAAAAGAGAGGAAATGTTCCCATTTTCACTAAAGTAATAGTTAGAGTTGTAAGATGAATTCTGCCCAGGCATAAATCCATGCACAATTAAAAATTCAGAAAAATATTACCTTGACTGTTCTTGTTTCTCTAGAGACATTGGAAAGGCTTATTTTAAAAGATGAAATAAAGATAAAGTTTTTCAAACATAAAATTATTTGTTGCTAAAAATGTGTTGGGTGTAGATTAGTGTATTTTTCTGAATAAAAAGTAGTCCCCTTTATCATAGTAACACTTTGCATAGACATTAGTTATTAAAATATACAAATCTATTATCATACTTGTGCAGTCCTTGATTATGTATCCATATTCATCAAATATATAGGGATAAAAGTTCAACCCAAACATACCTTTTGTTTTGGGCAACAACCTATAATAGTATAGTTTTGAGACTTTATATATATATATATCTTTCTTTGCTATAAAATATTCACACAAAATACTGAGTTCTCAGGAAAGATCTGCAGCTTGGTTGTCAACCATACTGGAGAAATTATACAAATGAAATGAACTACTTAATTAAAAGCCTCTGTATCTTTGTATCTAAGGTATGGCGGGAAATGAAAAAAGTTATTTTGATATCTTACTAAACAACTATATTGTGAAAATTGATTCTGCACATGAATTTAGAGCACACTATCATTTTTACATCAATGTACCTTTGAAAAAAGCATCTATTCTATGAGCTACTATTAGCACTCATTTAGTACTGAGACTTGTAAAAAAAAAAATCTAAAGGTATCCGATTAACAGTAGAACTTCCCCAAATCTCACACGTTGAAGGATATTTTTTTTTTTTTACAAAAAATAAAAACTAAGAACTGTTATGGTCTAACTAAAAGCCATAATATTGAAAAGTTACATGAGTCATGTAGGAAAATCTTACTTTAGGACAGGTTAATGCCCTGAACAAGAATAGTAGGCCTCTTGCAAGTTCAAAAGCAGGTACACCTGCTCCCACTCCAGACCAATATGAATGCGTTTGGAATCTTCCCCAGAAAGCAAAAAAGGAAATGGCATGAATGAGCTTCACACATCAACTAGAACCATACCTGCTTAAAATGTTCAAAGCTTCTGAATTTGGCTGTGATCCAAAATGGGAGGTGAATTATAATTCTGGTTCTGTATTTACTAGCATATAAAAATGCCGAAACTAGCTTTTGGACAATGAAGTAACCCTGCCTTCTGTTGGCCCAGAATTTGTGGAGGTAGTTCACACTGATTTGCTAATGTTAAAGACTTTGGATATGCAGTAATGAATCTCTTTCATCATTAGAAAATCTTTGCTGCTGCTTCTCCTTTGCTAACTTGCAGAATAGACCTGTCAGCCAGGGAGAACGGATGTCTCCGCACCACGTGGCACTTTAAAACTTCCTTCTCAGAAGCTGGAAGAGGCAGGAATTTCCTCAAAGTAGCCTTGCAGCTGCAGAATTTGGAAGACTTGAAAGTAAGAATATGTGGCCTGGTGGTGATCTCAGAGGCAACTCTTTGGAGGGAACTTCATATGTTTAGAGAATTTCAAATAAAAACATCTTGTTGGCTACAGCTTACTGAGAAATCAGGATCCGTCATGATTGGACAGTGAAACAAATTCATAAAGAAAGGCCACAGAGCTTACTGGAAACTTGGGGCTACCAAGTAAATTATTTCATGATTTGCACCAGTTATCTCCATCCTTCTCTTATTCTTATGTTAATGTACAAAACCAAAACTCTGCATATCAATCCTCTGAAGTACAAAATATCTATTTATCATAAGCTAGATGTTTTAGCTTTCAAGTCTGTTGTACAATTTGCTGCTTTTGCATTTGGATAATAAATATGGTTTCAAAGCACACTCAATAGTTATCACCATAGGACCCTGAAAGGACAGCAGAGGGGATTTCTCAAAACATAAATAGTAAAAGATTCTTAGCAGCAGGATGAAATGAGCATTCACTGTTCTGCATAATTTTGATAAACTTAGACTGCTCAGAAATTTTTTCACACAATCGGTGAGCTTCATCTTCTATCCTTTCTTCAATTTTTGACTAGTATTTCTAGCATCAATTTATAGAACAATTAACATAGTAATATGTTTAAGTGTAGTCTCATAATTTTTGTAAAATAAATTAAAGTTTCCTTTGGCATGTATGTGGAAATACAGACACCAATGTCTTTATTTATGAAAAATTTTAAGATCTTGCTGCTGTAGTATATCTAGGTCTTCAGCATACTTTTTTTTTAAAATAGTGAATTTATAACCTACATAGAAACATGTTTGGACAGTATATGGAAAGTTGGGTTTTCAATATGCCTCACGTTACAGTGCTGTGTGAAGAGCTGATAAATGGCTATTTGAACCAAGCACTAGAACTGGTTACTCTCCCCGTTACTTTTATCTTCATTTTAACTTCACTAAGCATTTCTTCACATGGCTTTGTTTGTGCTCTCTCAACCCTTTGGTGTGCCTACTTAACTAAATCAGAGGGCTGGAGGCTGAGGCCACGACTTCCAATAAGATTTAATTATGAGTGCAGATATGAACAAGATTTAGACTATTAAGCCTTGCACTTCAAAAAAACCTTTAACATATTTTGCCTTTAAATCTTTTATCACCTGCAAAAATTAATTAAGTGCAGATGGAGCAGGTTCGGTTTGGATGCCAGGGTTCATTTCCTGTCTATGCTTTGTCAGACAACCTATTACACCTCCTTGTGAACTGGAGGCAACGCGAAAACGGGGCTCATAAATCACCATTCAGTTCTCTCCAGCACTTTCCTGGGTTGGTCTTTTTTGTATAGGGCAGATCTCCAGCTCATTATTCATGAATATACTTTAGACAACATGCCAAGTGTCATCTGCATTTAACCAAACCATTTGTTAAACAAATTATAACTATTGTGTAAGAATGCATCATATTAAAACCTAAGGCTGCCCTAATGCCTCTGACTTTTAATCACTCAGGATTCCTGCAGAGTCATCTCAAACTGGCATCTGCGATCTGAGATCTTTTCAGAAAGAATGACACGCTGACTTGTTTTAATAATACCATTGTTGCACAATACATGACATGATTGCTAACCAGGGGAAGTGGCCAATTGGTTACCAAAGCAACAGCATTCTTTCCAGCACATCTGACTATTTAAAGTCTATATTCTGTAGGGAAAAGTAAATTCAGGTTCTGTTGGGTTATTTTAACTGTGGAAGTATCAATTCATTTAAGGATCATAAAAGTTGCCCTGATCTGCGCCTTCTTCTCATTAAATTGCAGTTAACACCATGAAAGTGAAACGTGAATGTTTATGGTTTCAGAACTGCAATCCAAATTTAATGAGTTTCCACATTCAAAGGAAACACACCCTTCAGTTGTTTGCAAGTGCTAAAAGCAAGACAACCTAACAGAGAAACACAAATCCACTCCCTTTTATCTAGAGGCACTGAAAATGCAGCTCTGGCCAGGAATACATACCAGATCTACAATCAATATCTTGCTTATATTTAGTTGGTCTTGCAAGTATTTGGCGGTAATTGCAACTGAATTAAAAAAGCAGAACCCCCTGTGGAATAGAGAAGAACAGAGAAATAAGAAAGCAAATCATCCAGGAAAACCATTATAAATAATGTTCAGAGCATTTTTTAAAATGCTATATGATCTCTGAAGCCATAAATCTGCTTCTGGGAGTACCTTGCAAAATTTTTCAGTCCATCTGCTAATAATTAGAGGCTTCAGCAACAGGCATAGGGCAGGTGACTGCTGGGAGAGCAGGGTGCTCGGAGATGGGTACGGGACCTTGGTACTTACATGGCTGCAGATTCCTCGGCATGATGACCTGGAGGCCTCACAACAGCAAATCCATTCTGCAAGAAAAAAAAAGGGCTTTCTCAGTGGTCAACCTGATGGGATTGTTGGGAACTCCACACCTGGCACCCTGTGCGGTGTAGGGTACACACACAAAGAATGAAGTCTCTTAGATCTCCCGAGCTTATTTTCTTAGCCCTATTACCATGTCACAGAATGGGTCAACATGATGTATAAATAATCACATCTTCCCAGACTGTAGCTCAGAAAGAAGGCTGCCATAGAGCCAGAGGGAGAACAGAGATTTGGGAGTTGTACCTGGCTGGCACACATGTATGCCGGCTCTTATATCTGCGTGATTCATTTTCAAGAACAATTTCTTATTGTATGACATCAGCATTCTACAGAGGGAGAAGAAATTCACTTTTGGTGTAGGTTTGGGTCAAAGTTTGGAAAGACCAGGGAAAATCCAAAATGAAAATTCTTTCCCTGGATCTCCTCAATGCTTATTTCTATTCCATTGTCAGCAAAATGATAAATTTACACTCTTACACTCACATAGACACAAAACACATCTCAGAAAGGTGAACAAGAGAACAATGGAAAGCCCATATTTTTTCCAGCCTATAAATTTAGTTTGGATGCCTGCCAAGCCTTGCAACTTTATTGAATTCCCTAAGTCAATTTCTAGCCCAAGTTCTGGAATTTTATAAAGAATTCCAGGGCCGAGTAGCAATCGTATCTACTATGATCAAGGAATGCCTTAACCTTCAGATTAGTTGGAATGCAGCACAGAAAGCCGAAGTAACTCCAGCACAAAGACAGGGAACTATAAATCTTTGCAAAACCAGCATGCTCAAAAAAGTTAGATTGTCTGATGTGAGAAATTATCATTTATCACACGGCTCACACCACTTTTCACTGAACAATGATTCCAGGACATGCTCAAAAAGGAATGTTTCGATATATAACCCTAAGAGGTTTGAAATAATTGTAATATGCCCCAGGATTTTTTCTTTAATTGTGTAACTGTAAGTTATCAGAAAAATCATGGATGCCTAGTCTTGGTCTTTAAACTTATGAACATTTTTATTACAGTAATCAACAATAAGTTATTTTGCTATACTTTGGGTGAATATATATAATAATCTCAGGAGACAATATTAAGTTTCTATGTTCCCACCAAGTTCACACATTAGAAGGCTAATGTCTATATTAAGAGGCATGATCTTTAAGTGGTGACTGGGTCATGGCAGGCTGTCACAAGCAGCAGTGCATCAGCTACAGAGGGAGCTCCAGGTGAAAAGGGTGAGTTTGGTCAGATCTTCCCCTGTCTTGAATGTGCAACTTGCCTTTTCACCGTGACGTTACAACTGATCCTGAAAACCTCACCAAATGCTAATGTCCTGTTCGTGGTCTTCCCCAATGCCCAGCACTACAAACCAAATAAGACTTCTAGTGTTGATAAATTATGTATTCTGGGGTATTTTGTTACAGCAGCAGAAAATGACTAAGAAGTCAAATAACATAGTACTGATTTCAAATCTCAAAATGGAGATAAAATACAACTCCTGTTCTTCTTCTTCTTATGGTATTATTTCTCTGGCAAAACAAGGTTAACAGGAAAGAAACTTAAGATACAGGGCCTGGGAGTAGCTCAGTGACATAACTAGCAAGTGAAACGTCTCAAGTGTAATCCCTGGTACCAAAAGAAAAAAAAAAAAAAAAAGAACTTAAGGAACAATATAAGACAATAGTAAGAAGAATATTAAGATAAAAAATGAGACTGTAGGGTGCTTTATATATTCTTACAATAAAGAATTCTGTAAAGATTATGATAAACCCAATATAATTCACTGAGAAAACAACAGCGTAAAAATTACTGTAAGGCATGAATAATCTGATTAAATGCAGGCCAAGAAATTCTAGATTAGGAATAACAAACACTTCAGAATTTAAATAAAATTTTATATTTTATAGCTGAACAGCATGATTAGATAATACAAAGAAGAAAACATTCAGTGACCATAAGAAAAATATTTAATTAGTTAACATAAAATTCAAACTAAGAAGTCATTTTTCCACCCAGGAAATTAGAATGTTAAACCATCATCTCTTTGGACAAGAAAGTGATATCTCACCCACATGCTGCTTGTAGAAGGGTACCTTATGGACTTTCCAGAAAATAAAACAGCTTTGTATAACCAGATCCTTGGGATTAGTAAGACAGTTATAGGGTTGTTCTTCCCTGAAGGTGTTATTGACTATGTATGCATGGATTTACTTTAAGGAGTATATTTAAACTGAGCCTGGTGGTACATGCCTGTAACCCCAGAACTGTGGTAGGCTGAGGCTGCATGATCACAAGTTTGAGCCCAATTTGGGCGACACAGGGACAAACTGAGATCTTGTCTCAAAAAAAGAAACTTTAAAAAAAGGGTTGGGGTTGTAGCTTGGTACAAAGGTCCAGGATTCAATCTCTAGCACCACACATACATGTACAGAAGAGAACATTTTTAATTTACAAGATTAAGTGAGAGCTGGGTATGGTGGTACATGCCTGTAATCACAGGTACTTGGGAGGCGAAGGCAGGACATGACAAAGTCAAGGCCAGCCTGGAATATAAAGCTAGAGCTTGTCTCTAAATAAATAAATAAATAAATAAATGGATTAATACCAGAAACATAATTAATGGATTATGGCACCTTTGTACCATGGAGTAATAGAAAGTGTGTCAATTTCATAGTCAATGAAACAGAAAAGACTTTCTAATGTTAATTTAAAAAGTATTGTTCTTATTAATATACATTGCATGATATACCTGAGAAGACAATACATGTTATTTTAATTTGGAATTTATATGTTTTCCAAATTTTTAAACATGTTACTCACAATGGAAAAACAATGTACAACATAGAAAAGTAGAAGAAATATAGCTTCCTAGGAGATCTGTGTTCATAAAGATAGAAAAGGATTTAAAGGACATCTTGGGCAGGGGAAGTACACAAATCCAAAGAAGAAAGTTGTTATGCATTAGAATTCAATCTTAGTGGAAATAAACTTTCACAGGAAGTTAGCTAGGATAAAGGGAACAACACAAGAAATAGAATTTGAGTTCCATTTTCCTCTTTTTCTCTGAGAGCTAATTCTGTAGACAAAGGGTCTGCTTTTTGCTTTACAAGTCTCTGCAATAACCTCTGCCATTGTGTTACATCGCTTCTGAAACTACTTGAGCTTAGGTTGAAAACTATCTCCTTGTTGCCAGTTTCAATAAATTTTCTCAGTCTCAAGGACCCACCCAACTTCTGCTGTGCCTTCGGAAATACCCAGTCTCCTATGCTTTCTGTGGTGCAAGCCCTCCTTCCTGGACCACAACCTGCCAGGGGTCCTTGTGTTCCTTCCATCCTTTAACAGCACACAAGACAGCCTGCAGTGGAAGACAAACCTGCTTACTGCAAGCTGTGTTAAGAGCAGAGGCAGCTTGTGGAAGCAGGTTTGCATCTGTATATACAATAGTTAGGATAGATATACAGCTACTTTCTCTTAATTCAATGAGAAGTAAGATTTGTACTACTAGTGTTTGGACAGTATCATGTCTGCATCTTGTACTATGAATAACTACTATGAAGACAACAATATGCAATGCATTAA
>NDGN011438892.1:0-12304 GCA_002564285.1 Tympanoctomys barrerae
TCCTTGCAGCCCTTCTTTTTCTCCAATTTTTGGTCTAAAAACTTAAGTTGTTAACCCTCCAAAAGAGAAGCTTAATGATATTATCACCTTATAACACAGGTAGTTGAGCTTAACCTCACTATCTATCTGAATATCAAACATCTTAGACATAATATGGAACAGGTACTTTCCATCAAGTATTGATATGTTAAATTTTAAATCCCTACACAATGTGAAGGAAAAAAGTAAAAATATATGTATATATAATATTAAAAAAGAGGAATAAACAATTACATATTTTTACACAGAAATTTAGAAATCTAACCATTCACAGCATTGTAGTGGGTCAGTCCTGTGATATTTCCTTTCTTGTCTCTTGTTTTCACTTATTGGCATTTTTTTTTTAAAACCAAACATTTACTTGAGAGACAGTATAGCAGTAACTGATATTACATGAGAAGCAGTATGTATTTAGAAGACCAGAACGACAGACATCACTGGAGTTACTTTTGAGAGGAGAGGGCTGGAAAGAGGCGGGGGCAGAACTTTGAACTCTGTTTATCCCCTTGATGCTGGCCTGGTTGCTGGTGACAGCAGTGTGGCTATTCAATAATTCATCAGCTGTCAACTTTGATTGGTGCATTCTATCATGTGTACTTTATACTTCATTAAACTTTTTAAACTGCAGATATATTAAAGTAAAATGTACATTTCTCCACTATGTTTATTTTCTCTGAAAATTAGGGTAAGTTGTGCTTTAATTTGCTTTCTTTTAGACCTTTTTAAATTACATATGTAAATGGAAGAACTACAAGAAAAAGTAACCTATTTTCATTTTATGTATTTTAAACTGAGTTTTGATCTGCTGAATCTTGAATATTTTCCCACGCTAGTATGTGTGGTTTTAGATGGTGCTGTTTAATGTTTGCAGATGTTTCATAATTTAGCTATCCCTCCCTTGGTATATAATTAATCTGTAAGGTTTTACTATTACAAAGAAGGGTTACATTTAGGATGCTTTTTCTTTTGACTGTTTCTTTTTACATTCATGTTTAATATTGAATGTAGGGCCTTGTTCACGGTAGGCAATTGCTCTACCACTGAGCTACACTCACCAGTCCTGTAATAATGATTTGTATATATCTCATTGTATATTTTCCAAGAATTCTTATAGTTAAAATGCTAGATACAGGATTAAGAAGATATACGTGCATTTTGCACAGAAACGTCCCAAGTATTTTTGAAAAAGACCATGATATCTTACATCCCTGTGGTGATGCTGTGTCTGTCTCATAAAGGCCACATGACAACTTTTCTAACATCATAATTATTTGTGCTCTAGCTAACAAGATGGTAAATATAAATGGGGTTGCACCATTTTGAGCGTGTTTGTAAAGATTACAATATCTTATTGTAATAACAAGGTATGGCACTTATGAATTTTAAATATGAAAATATAGTTTTCTCATTGTGAAAATGTAATGAGAAAATTCAAATCATTGAAATAAAATATACAAAATTGCTGTTTGAATCCAGACTAGCAAAATAAGATGCCTAAAGTTTAACATGAAGTTTATTAAGAGGTTGGCTTTATCTTTAGTTTCTTTTATGTAGGCAAGTCTGTATCCAACTATTTAGCTCCCATAGTTCTGGTTAGTTAAGATTTTGGTTAACCTTCAGTGGTTATTTACTGCCTTTAAAGAGTAATCCAACACAAAATAGCTAACATATTCCTCTGGCATTGGATAAATATGGCTATCAATTTTTGTGGGTTTTTTTTTCCTGCAGAATTTCCTGTTATGCTAAGGGATTCAATAGGTCTTATGCATATAAAACTGAAAATTATATTGCTATAGGGAAACTGCCCTGTGCCTTTGAGAAGGAACTCTTTCGCTAACTTAAGTACTATATGTATGTAGAATAGCTAACATTTTCCTCCCAAGAAATTTCATGTATGCAGTTAAAACACTCTTAAATTGATTAAGGATTTGTTATATATTTCCAGAAGCACTCAAGAGTACTTTTATGGTTATAAGAGCAGAGTGCATTAGAAAGCCAGAAACCAGTGAATACGCTAGAGGCCTTCAAAACCCATGCCCAACATTCCTGACTCCACCATATAAACATGGGGAGGGGGTAGCTTGGAAAAACAAAACAACTCACCTTTCCCCAAGGTAGGAGAAGCTGTGATGATAACACTTCAACGGACTTGAATATTAATTTGATACTTTTCTGTTACAAGTAACTTTTATTACTTAGCAAATGAAACAGAGAGGTAGTAAATATGACTGATCCTTATTTCTCAACTAAAGTATTATTTTCCATAAAATCCAACCACCTACCTTTATATTTTTTGGAAAGTGTATTATACAAGTACTACAGTATTTTGCCGCTTAATCAGGGAAGCTAAAAAGCATTTTATAAATGTTGAATCAAAACTCTCACTGTGGTGAGGGCATTAAATTTCAAGTAATATACTTCTTTTATAGGGTGAGAAGCTGAAGTATGGAGAAATTACAAGGTTTTCCTAAAGCTGTATGTTGAGTCATGGCAAATGTCGAAATCTTTGATTCTGTTTGCCTGATGCAGTCTGAGACTTCATGAAATTAAAGGTATCATTCTCCTGACATGTAGTAGAAGTGTTTCTTTGTTGATTTTTTCCCCTCCTATTCTTTTACATGTTTGAAAAGAATCAGTGTTTTTGCAAAATGTAGCCTTGATTTAAAAACTTTGGAAACTATTTAAAATTAAATATCATATATTGTCTTCATGGATATGTATCATTTCATTTTTTAGCTATCATGAAGTGGAAATGAAGACACTTCTCTAAAAAAAAAAAATTAAACCCCTCTGATTGTTCAGATGTGGGCCACGGTGATGTCTATGGGCGGCACCTGCAGCTCCTCAGGAGCAAGGCGGCTTGTGCTATGCCCTACACAGTCTTGGGGCTCGGAGCAGTGTGAGGACGGACTAGGGTTCTCACGGAGAGTACGGAAGGTGCTCTGACTCCTTTCTGCTTCTGGGCTCTTCTTATTTGGCTTAATCAAGAGGGAGGAGATTATTCTCCTTTCCTATCTTTCTGAGCTTCAGTTCATTTGAAATTCATATTGAGAATGATCTTTTTCTTAATGGTTTAACTAGAATTTCCCAAGCTTTCTTCACCTCCTTCATTTTTCCCCTAAGCTTGAAAAGCAAATGTATGTAAAGCAAATGGTCCTTCTGTGGGTCACACCTCCACGTGGCTCCTTATCTCCCAACAGTCACTGAAAAGCAGGCGATGTAAGTAGCTCCACAGGAGGAAACTCTGTGGAAGCTTAATCTACAAGAGACTGCAGAGAACACCGTGATGTTACCCCATCACCACCTTCCATGACTGTTGTCAATCGCTTTTCCTGTCTCCATTCTTGTTCTTTGCTTTTTGTCTTAGCTTCCGCTTGCACATCTCCTCAGCTCTACCCTCATAAAGTGCTTTCCCAGCAAGCTCTTAGGGATCAAGCTCATTTGGATTGTTGGGAGTCCAAAACATGTGCCAAAAAGCTCAGCAAATCCAAGCACTGAACACATCAAACCTTCCTTCAGTTTAAACCTGAGTCTTTCTTTCCCCTTTAATTTTCCTTAAGAATAATCCAGTCTTTTCAAACAAAATCCTAGGGTCTTTCTCAGTGGAGAATTCATTCTGTTTTTTTAAAAATGTATTTTTAGCACAGGGTCTACAGAATCTACAGGGTCTCATCACATAGATTGGACTCGTAGTGATTCTCCTGTTTTCAGCCTCCCAAACACTGAGATCACAGGCGCTTGCCACCACACCCAGTCTCCATTCATATTGTTTTGAAAATTCCCTGTCATTCATTGTCATTTCAGCCAATTGATTTTCCTTTATATTTTTGTCTGAGTACAAATCTGATACTTTGACATAAATTAATGCTTATCTACCTTTAAATTTTTTTTTTTAATTTTTAAGTTATGTATCTGTTACAGGGTCTTACTCTGCAGCTCAGACTCGTAGTGATCCTCCTGTTTTCAGCCTCCCAGTTCTGGGATAACAGGCTTGTGCCACCATGCCCAGTCGAATGCTTATGTATCTTAATAAAATGTAAATTTACAGTCTAGTAATTTAAAAATAATGATGCATGGTTAGCCACTTCGGATCTGTCTCTTAGTTCGTGGATTTCCTAGGCAACTCTGCTTTTGTGCATGACTGAATTTCCCAATAATCCTTGTTAGGAACCAAGGACTTTTATTTTTCATTAAAGATGTGGTCTGATTAACAAGGGATACTTAAAGATGGCATGATTTAGGGGATGACAAGTGTGACAGATTCTCTTGATATCTAGCAGCCTGCCATACATGCGAAAGTAGGATTTAGTTTATGCTTTGCAGCTCTTGCGGACAAGTCAGAGAGTGGAAGCTCTGATGTGTAGATCTTTAAAGAAAAATTTAAGGAAGCAATGAGCAAATACAAAAGGAGAAAGAAGGAAGCTAAGAAACTTCAGCCAGAAGACTAGCATAGAATTAAGTCTCACCTATTTCTAAATTCTTCAGGATCTCAGGACAACGAAATGGGTATATATGGATTCCATTCACATGCATGTACATTTTTATTTCAGCCATTTCATCTCTTTACTGACCTCTCCCTGTTGCTGCTCCCCAAGCTTGTCCATAAATTCACACTACACAATGGGGAAGCACGACCAAAATCTTAGTTTTATTTGAGATATTACATTCTGAATTCTGTCCTTCAGCCTTCAGGTAGTTCCTTGGAGCTTCAGCCAGTATAATGGCAATTCTTTTTGTAACCACAATCCTACTTTGAATACAGTTTTAAAGTCCATGTGATAAGGGCCAGTGAGATACCTCCATGGACAAAGTGCCTGCTTAGACAAGCACAGAAACTTGGGTTTGATCCCTGGTACCACATGATGAGCCAGCCCCGCCCTTGGGTGCACTGAGCCTGTGACTGAGTCTGGGGGTGGTGGCGCATGTCTGTACTCCCAGCACTGGGGAGGCTAAAAACAAGAGGATCCCCATAAGTCTGAACTGTGTTGTGAGACTCTACACACACACACACACACACACACACACACACAGAGTGATAAATAATAACGTCCAGGTGGTGATTTTTAATGCTTCAGTACCACGGAGAAATTTATGGAGAGGAAAGAATATATTTACATATTCTTGGATGTCTCAAGGTCTAGACCAAGAAAATTCTCGTGTCCCAAATTTTAGGAAAGAAAGTGACATCATATTTAATTTAATCCTTCAGTGATATTCTCTAGAGACATGATTCAAATCAATAACTTCACATGAGACTATTATGTATTTCATTTCACTTTGGTGTATTGTTTTGGGCTTTCAGTTGTCACATCTTGATTCCTGAGAAATTGATCTTTAGAAAAGTTGATAGGATGAGAGATGATTGTTTTTCATGACATTATCTTCACTTATTGAAGACAGGCACTTCTGGAGGCTTATCTTTAAGATCAGAGATTGTTTCTTTGGCTATATTTGATTTGTTGTTTAATTCCATTCATTCTTTTCTTTAAAAAAATCCAGTTCATATATTTAAAAAATCTTTTCTATAGTTCTTTTCTAAATTTGTGAATTTTTTCATGTGTAGTTCCTTCAGTTTTGCTTCTATCCTCTTTTTCAGCATTTTAAACATGTTTATAATATAATTTTCAAGAGTATTCTAGAATCTGGATTCCTCATCTCTTGCCTCCCTTCCTGTTGCCTCTGCTGTCTTGATGGTGCTTTCTTACATACCTTATAATTTTTGATAGATCTCTTTCTCAGAATTCTGTGTACCCCATGGAGGAATTTTGTGTTTGCTTTTCCTGGAGTCTGGGGATTTCAAGCACTGAGGTCAGTTTGATTTTATGTTTTTGGCTTGAGGTTTCTGTCCCACACAGTAAAAATTTAGAATTTACATTTATGTAAGGCTGAGGTTGTTTTGATTTATCTCAAGTAATTATTGTCTTTTATTCCCTTCCCAGAGGCTCCATCTTATACTCACTACCCTGCTCTGTCTGAGGGTAGGCTGAATTTTTGTAGCCCTCTCCCTGGATAAAAGTGGCAAACTTTTCAGACATCGGCTTTGCAGACTGTCTTTTACTTTTGCTTCTTGCTTGTCTCCCTGAATGAAGTTAAGAGCAATGAAAATAATAACAAGGAAGCAAATGTAGAGCTAGCTTTTCCTCTCAACTTTTCCTTATGACTGATTTCTCATGAGTCAGGGCTGACTCCTGAGAGCCATTGTTGATGTATGAATTATATTTATGATTTTCTGTATCTTGTTGATTTATTTCTCACTGTCCCTGTATCTTCACCAGGCTTCTTTTCACCTCAGCATCAGTCCATGTTCTCTTGGCTTCCTACCTGGAACATCCCCACAACCTTCAATTCTATATCGCAGCACCTAACGTTTCAGAATCAGAAGTAGGGGCTGGGGCGGTGGCTCAGTGAAATAAGTGCTTCCCTGGCAANTGCAAGGGCCTGAGTTCAATCCCCAGTTCTGCCAAACAAAAACAAAAACAAAACAAAAAACAAACAACAACAGCAACAAAACCCGTCTCAGAATCACAAGTAGATGTGTTACTGCAGAGATGTCACAAGTGCTGTTTTTACTTGGAATTCAAGACTGTCAAAATGCTAATAAGCATTCTTTATTTCTGAGTGTTTTGTATGTAACTTCCGCTTTGATGAATTCTAAGCTTCTCAGTTTCTTATGTTGTTATTATCCCTTCTTTTCTTTGTTGGTGGTACCAGGGATCGAACTCAGGACTTTGCACTTTCCAGGCAAGCACTTATTCCACTGAGCTATCTCCCTGGCCCTTCCCTTCTTTTTCATATACCCCACTATAATTCTGTTGTTGTATCGGTAGGTCAACATTAAAGAAACCAATCAAACCTCTGATGATATGTAAAATGACAGACTAAAACTGGTAAATGCTAATGACTTAATAAAGATACTGTTTGTTTTTACAAACTTATAATCTGAGCACAAGAAATTGGTATGGCAAGAGTTTTGACTGCTCTGTAATGTCGATGGTCAGTATAGCTCCTGAAAATCACTGATTAGTATAATGTTTATAGTTTAGTGGATTTAAAAAGCAGTGTACCTCTGCAAGAAATGTTAGCTCTACTCTACTATCCATCAAAGAATGATAAACTGTTTCACTTAGTATGTGAAAAGCAAACCACAAGAATAGAAATTTTCTTCTACTGCCACTAGTAATCAAAAGTTTGTGTTTTTGAAATAAGTAATTTATTCTAACAAATTATAATGCAAGTATTATTATGCCAATTTCATGGATGAAGCGAATGAAATTTAGAAACATTCTCATAGTGATCCAGTATTAAAAAAGGATTCACATGCAGATTCTGTTTTATTGCAGTATTTACTCAGAGTTCTAAATGTGTATTCCTTCTAGCAAAACTGGTTTTTATATTGCTAGGGTTTCCAGTGTTAAGTACCAAGCTTGGGAGATCTATCCTTAAATTCTTTCAAAGTGTAACACACTTTCCTCAGGAGGGACATAAAGTCATCAGATGTGTGTTAAGCAATATATACAGTCATATAATCTTCATCAAAATGGATCCTAGGTTACATGGAAAAGAGATTTATGGGTGAAAAAAATAGCAGACTGCTTCTAAGAAAAGGCTGGAATATTTTCTCTTCTTCTAGGCTGCAGGACAGCCAGCTCTACCGTGATGGTATATGCACAATGCTCAGTGCTCAGCAGTGTTATTTCCAAGGGCAGGTTGAGAGGCAAGAGGAACAGCATGAAAGAAGGGAAATTGGTCTGCAGTATGCCTCAGTATTTCCAACGCCAACAGAAACTGCTCAGCTTAGCATGCTTTCAGCTGTCTCCCTGGGACGGTTCACTCATGACTGTGGGACTTCTGTATTTTCCAGCCTCATTAGCGATGCATCTGCCATAAGCAAACCTAAAACCTTGGCTGGAGTTGCTTGTCTAAGTTTCAGGGGATCATAATTGATAAGTCTAGGAAGACTTTTTTCCATCCAATGAACTTATCACAAATGACCTACATGATTTAGCTTGTTCCAATTTTTAGCTTGAAAAATACTAACATTAACATCATCATCATTTTGTAGGGATAAATCCTAGGGCCTTGCACATGTTAAAGCTATTCGGTCTTTACAAAGGGTTTAAAAAGATCTCAGCCCTAGTTTGCAACTTGGCTTCGTCTGAGGAGTTTGAAGTCAGGCAAGGTGCTCATTACTATTCACCCAGATCTGTTTCTTGGACATCTCAGCTGTTTTCCTTTTCTACAGGCAGGGAACAAAGTCACGTGTATGGTTAAAGAATGCTCATCTCCACCTCTCTGAACAGTTGGCCCTAGACTGGGAGCGAGGTGTTCTCTGTCTGTGCCATTGGCGTCCCTCTCTGGCCTGCTGCCTGGGCAGTGGGAGGCTGCCAGTGCCTGACCCAGCTTTGCAGCCCATTAATGAAATGTGGAGGGCAGCGTAGGTAACTAGGTGCACAGAGGCTTGAAGGCCCCACCTTTAGGACAGCTGCTCACAGCTACAATGGTGGAATGAGAATGCAAATTGTTAGACTCCCTATAATGCTACAGTCTTGCAGAAAGCCACTTGCTTGATAAAGAAAATAATGTAATTGAAGATTACAAGGGAGCCTGTGAAATCCAAGGAACAAGTGGACAGTCAAGCAGCAGGAAGAGCAGAGAAACAGTGAGACTTTAGCCGTAACAAGACCCAGCATTTGGATCCTGCCAGGGTTTGCTTGCCATCTTCATTTCCCTCCTCATTCTATGTGAGCACTTTTCTGAGCCCTAAATGCTAGCTTTTTTCACAGCTCTAAGGAGCTCCCAAGTTTTAGAATGTAGAGATTTTGACAATGAGAAAAGAGCTAACTTGGTATTTTCCTAGGTCTGTGTCATGCGCAAGATGAATCATTAGATATAAGTAATTTGGTGTAACTGGAGAAGCCCTGCAGGACCTACCTAATCGGTTAAGCTGAATCCATGCAATAGTTGTACATTGTATGTGTGTAATATATCTCTGTGGGACAAAATGTTAATTATTTTTTTAACAAAATATGCTTCCAGAAATTTGCTTGTAGTTTGAAAATCTGAACATCAAATCGTCGTTGAGCTGTCCTGAATGCTAGGCTCTTGTGCAAGGGACCCCTCCCATGGCCTAGACAACTGTGCAGGCAGATAGTTTTCAGAGCCCCATCTAGGCTGGAAGGGGTTGTGGAGAGGTCATGAGCAGGACTCTCCAAGAAGCTCCTTCCCCATCTCCCGGTGTACAAATGGACTGAGACAAACATTCGGGCAGCCTGCAATCTTTAAATCTTATTCCAAGAGGATGTTAAACATTTGGAGTCTCTTTTATTCTTTTCCTTAATCAGGCCTGTGTTCTCCCAAACATTCCACTGTCCCAGCCTTTGCTGGGGGGTAATGTGATGTAGTGAGAGGGCGAGGGATGGTGGGGACAGTAGGACAAGGACTGAGGTGGAAGGAGGGGAGAGATCCTTCTCAGAACTCCACCCTTGTGAACAGTAGCCCAGGGAGTCAGTCCTACAGACCTCTGGAGAAGCTTCAAGGGCCTTTTCATTAGAGATGGATTTCTGCTAGATACAGCCACCACTGTGAAGTAGCAGCAAGGGGATAACGTCTGGTTTATCCTGAGGCTCAGGTAAAGTTCTCAGTGGTTGTAAAGGAGTACAATCAGATCTCTCTTGTAGAATCATCCCTCAGGCTATGCTGGGACATGGGAGGCCCTCAGACCTGGGTGGAAGGAGGCTATTAAAATGAGTGGCAAAGACCGATGGTAGCCCGAACTAAAGTAGTGGAGATGAAGACTGAGGAGCACAGAGGGGGCCTGACCCGCTTGGGTGGATGGAGAGGGCTTGGTGGCTTCTTCTTGAGTGGAGGAGCAAGGAGCCAGGGACATGTCCAGCCATGTGGCTTTCATGCCTGGGAAGGTGGTGCTAGTGGGGTACAGAAGCCAAAGGTCCAGTGATGCCCTGGGCAGCTTCAGTCCTCGGTCCATGCCAGCCCTGACTGAGACAGGAGGCCTGTTCTCTTAATATTCTTGCTCCTTGGCTTAGAGTAAGTGTGCCTGGACAATCCAGTTTTTATTTTATTCTAGTTCACTTTTATTTAAAAGTGTTATTGGAATATGTTTGTAATACAAAATGAGCACATTTGTGGTGAGGAATTGTACACGTACATAGCACACCTTAGTCCCTTCTCGTCCTCTTCCTGCCCCTCCCTCTCCTGCATCTCTTGGTCCTTTCCCCTACTGCAAAAGACCTAAAGGTCTAGATCTTTTTCAACCCAGTTTTCAATGGAAGGTTAATTAGAAATAGAGAGGATAATGTGCATATCTCAGAATTATCTTTACCATCTGCTCATTCCTTATCAATGTGGGTCCCTTGTTGAAATCTCCCACCTAGACTAGCCTGCTGTGTTTCATTCCATTTCTGAGAGTTTTGTTAAATTCACACACACACACACACACACACACACACACACACACACACAGAGCCATCCTATATTTAAATGAAACATTGTTGAAATTTTTATTCCAACTTTATAAGATGCAAGTGTTGATAGCTCACTTCTACTGCAGATTTCAAAGATAACATGAATTGTGCATGTGTTCAAAACTTAACTGAAGGAGAAATAATTTCAGAGCAGAGAGTGCGGTTGGTATTATTCCTGTTTAAAAATCACTTTTTCTGGAGGAATGACTTTGAGATAGAGCTGGGAACCAGATTATTGCCTCATAAAACAGCATGAGGTTACTGTTATTCCTTAATTTTACATCTTTGTTGTAAGGTAATACTTTTCCTACTTAATCTGAAGAGGGTTCTTATCCTTTTCTCATATGTTTGTGAAAGCTAAATGTTAAAGGATTTAACATAACCACTATTACTAAATTATGATGTAAAATAATACTGTGTCTGCAATTAACCTAGGTAGTTTTACTTGGTTCAATAATATAAAATTACTGGACTCATAACATTTTGGTACCTTAGTGAGTTTGGCAAAGAATGAAATTCATGTTACTGTTAAAACTAAAGCTAAAAGACAATCAGTCTAAATGTCAACCAACTATAAAGTGAAGTATTATGTTGTAATACAGCACATTGATGCAAATCGCTCCCCAACTGCAACACTAAATGGATTTTGATGGCTTACCAACAAACAAGAATAGTTTTTGCTTCATACTCTATGCTCCAAATTTTTTTCTGAAGCCTTAATTTTCCTCAAGGTAGCAAAAGTGTACTGAGGCAGAAAACTTACAATTTTTTCTTGATAAACAGTACTTTCAATTTAATTCTTACATCATCTTTTTGAAAATATTGCAATTAAATTTTGATCACATTTTAACATAATTTCAGCGTAATACTTGTACATATGTTTCAAGTAAATTGTGACCAGTAAAAGATACTTTCAATCCTTATCTTTTTTTTTTAGGGAAGGGTCTACAGAGTGCTCAAGTTCTCACTACTAGATCAGCCTCGTAGTGATCTGCCTATTTACAGCCTTCCAAGAGCTGGAATTACAGGCATGCACCACCATGCCCAGTCTTAATGGCTGTCTCAGAGCACCCTGGGGGTGGAGCCAGCACAGCAGGCCTGGGGATCCAACCCCTGGCCCCTGCTCCTGCTTGCAGGCACTTTAATCTGCTGAGCTATTTGGCTGACCCTTCAAATTTTATCCTATACTTATAAGTGCAATTTAATTTGTAAAAAAGACTCATCACATTAGAACAAGGACTTCCTGGGTTAACATGGGCCCTAATTCCATGACTAGTTTACCTAATAGAGGAGAAAATTTGGATAGAGACAGGCTGGAGAAAGCCACCAAAAAAGGTCACATGAAGAGCGAGGTTGGAAGTGTGCCCCTTGAGGATGAGGAAGAGATAGAGAGCATCAGAGATTTCCAGTGATCACCAAAGCGCAGAAAGGCACAAAGAAAGATTTAAGGAGCATAGAAGGACAGAAGCAGGAGAGGAAGGAGCTGTAGCAATCTGTGTAAGCAGGAGGGTTTGGACAGCTGTACTGTGGATTTCTGCTGGTCTATGGGAAGAAGCAGTTGATGCTTAATTTATCTTCTTTTTTATTCTCCTTTTAATTTTTATAATTTTTTTCCTTTTTCCAATTTTGAATGCATAGATCTGGTAATCTGACCAACTAATTTGAAGACAGCACAATGCAATACAACAACTACTGTCAAATTCATAGTATTTTGTTTAGTGAAATTCTTTATCACTTGTAATTTTTGGCTTTTATTATCATTTTGTATTCTCTTAAAAAAAAAA
>NDGN011438895.1:7493-19782 GCA_002564285.1 Tympanoctomys barrerae
TTTTATGTCACTCTGATTTTAAAAATGGGACCACCTTGAACCTGCTTCACTGAAGAGATTGAAGTGAAAATTAATAGAGGATTGGCTTTAGCTTTTCTATTTTTAATATCTTTCCTGTGAGATAGATCCATGTTCTACTAATATGTCATTGAACAATGATCCATTTCTGACTTAGTAGTTAAAGCAGCTGTTTTATTTTGCTTGTAGTTTAATGGGCCTGGGGTGCAGGAAGAACTTGGCTGCGTGGTTTGAAAGTGATCCAGCCAGTGTCAGCTGGAGCTGGGGGATGGAGGAGTCGCTTTCAAGACATTGTCTTCATTTATATGTTAAGAGATGTTCTGGTTTAGATCTCAAATATTCCCCCAAGGTCTCATGTGTTAAGAGGTGGGGCATTTGGAAACTGGGCCTTAGGGGTGCTGTGCTCATCAATGGATTAATTTATAGTTCATCCATCTGTAGTGAATGTGCTGTTAAGGCATGGATCACTGAGGGCGTGACTTGGAAGTGGGTATCCTTCCCCAGGCTCCTCTCTCTTTCTGCTCCTGACTGCTTGGTGAGTTAACAAGCTTTCTTCCACTAGGCCCTTCTGCCATATTTCTTTCATGGAGTCAGCCATCTGTGGACTTAGTCTGAAACCATGAGTCAAATCAGCTTCTCTTCCTTTAAGTTATGGAAATTGAGTATTTTGTCCTGGTGATGGGAAAGTGGCCAATTCAGAAAATTGGTGCTGGAGAAGGGAGGATATTTCTGTGTCTATATCGGACCACATAGTTCATGTTATGGAATACAGCATGGTAGACTGGCAGCTCTGGAGATAACTTACCAAGGCAAGGTTAAAGAAGAAAAGGTACACTGTATAGCAGCAGGCAAGATGACAAAAGAATCTTTGCCCCAAACACAGGGAGATGCCTTGCTTTTTTGGGTGATTACTTCCCCTTTGGGCTTTCTCTATTGACAGTGGATCATCAGTGTGGGATATCAATTTAGAATACCTTATGATTGGGACTTTTTGTTCTGAACTTCTCAGAACTCCTCGAGGTATAATGGTTATGCCCAAGGTATATCTGTGAGCCCAGACTCTTTTACTGTAAAATAGCTTAAGGACTATGCACCTCAAATTGGAGCCCATAATTCAGAAACTTTGGGGGTGGGTTCATGGGAGGTGTTCGGGAAGGTTTGGAGATGTGGGATAGAGAATACTCAGGATTTCATGAGAGGAACTTGATGAGTGATTCTGGACAGAGCTGCAAAGAACAGAGTGCTGATAAGCATGCAGGCAGTAAAGGTCAGGCTTCTAAGGTTTTGAACAGTAGACTAGAGGCCATGCATGTTATATTCTGGCAAAAATCTTATCTATATTTTGCCCATTTTCTAGGAGTTTGTGTGAGCCTGAATTTAAAGGTGGTGGGTTAAGTGATTTGGTGGAAGAAATTTTAGGAAGATCAATGTTCATGCTGAAGCATGGCTACTCATGTCTTCTTTTAGATCTACACTGAGAATCAGAAATGATAAGGCCAAGGTGAATGACTTGAAATTTTAAGAATAATTCATAAAGTACGAGAAAGATCTTAGCCCAAAAGAATATTTTTATTTTTTTGATATATCTGCATCTCATGTTAAGGATCCATGGAAATGTATGCAACACTTAAATTTCAATAGGAGGAATGATACTGGAAGTGCTCTTTCTGATAGAAAAGGGCCCGGTAGCTAGGAATTAAACTTCTTTTTGCAGAGAGCTTTATTAATTTTGGCATTAAATTGATATAATCAAGGAATACCCTCCTTTTGTCTTGTGAATAAGTCCTGTCAATGAAGATCAGTCATTCTAAGACATTTATTTAAATTGTGAAATTGTAACTTGTCAGCTAGAGAGGATTGCACAGTAAAAATCTTTGCTATACAGTTCTCATTGGGGTGCTTTTAATACATTTTCAGCCTCAAGTTATCAAGTCGAGCCAAGAAAATTTTTTGTCTTTGAGAAAGCATGTCAGACTGTATGCAAAATGAAATAATTGAGTACTTCAGGGATGCCCTTGAAAAAATTAATTGTTATTAGACAGGATATAACAAGCTGGCTGTATGGTAGAAGAGCTTACATTACACATGTAGTGTGCATGCGCATGCACGCAGGCACACAGACACACAGACACAGACACACACACACACACACACACACACACACACCTATTTCAGTCTCCTGGGAGGCCTGGGAATAGACAGCATAATCGAGCAACACAGGCATGAACAAAACATATGTGTAAACTTGAAGGACTACTGCAAGCACTTGTCCACCTTCATATGTCTGGACTGTAGCATTTCAGTAATTTGAGTAAGAGAAAGAGTTGGAGTCATAATCAGTAAAGTACAGATGGAACCATATCTGATAATAAATGTGTAAGGCTTTCAAAATTTATTTGCTTTTGACTGTGTTTCTGTTTAGATGGTTCAAGTAAAAGTTTTGGTTCTTGGTTCGACTATCTGATTTTCTGTTTGGTAGTGCTGACAATTGAACCCAAGACATATGTATGTATGTATGCATGTATGTATGTATGTATCTATCTATCTATCTGTCTATCTATCTATCTACTATCTAAATCTTGCTAAGTGGTAAAAGCTGGGATTGAACATGGGGTCCTTCTTCCTCAGTCTCACAGACTGCTGAGATTATAGGCATGGGCTGCCCTGTCTTGTCACACTTATTTTATGTCTAGATATTACTATGAGCATTTGACTTTCACAAAAGTCATCTTTCATCTTTGTATAATTGAATTACATTGGTGGTCATATGCCTAGTACCTTGTAGATGTCATACAACTGACCAAGAGTTTATTTAATAATTGATATTACCATGTACTTAAGTAAATTCTCAAATAAAAAAAATAAGTAAAAATGCCTCTGTGAATAGGTGCACAGACTTTTAGGTGGACGTAGTTGAACAAAATGAGTATCATAGAATGTGATGGTAGTGCTCTAATAGATTTAAGTATCCAAGGTCATTAAGAACAATTAGGTCTCTTGGGAGATACTGACATTATCATACTCTTATCTGACTAGATCATAAACGCAGCCTAGATGCCTTTTGTGAAAGTCAAATGCTCATAACAATATCTAGACTTATAAAATGAGTAAGTGTGACAAGACAGGGTAGTACATGCCTATAATCTCAGCAGTCTGTGAGACTGAGGAAGAGGGACCCCAAGTTCAAGCCTAGAATATTATTCATTGTATGTTGGGCTTGAAAGCATGGGCACGTTGAAGTCTATTAAGGTGTTTGAGGATATTTTCTCTTTGTTTTTTTCCCATGTTTTCACTTATCTCTTAAATGTGTGATTTTTCTGGCTTTTTAGACCTTTTCTCCGATAGGCAAATGGCTTAACATTTTCTGGATATAAGGAAGACAGTTAAAGATCCAATATGTATAAATATTGACAAAGTCAATGTTGCACATTTAGTTTGTAGAGTGGTATTCCTCTGTTGTAAGGCAAAACAATGTGTTACCTCAGTACCACCACCAGCAGGTGTCTAGTGTCTTCTTTCATTTGAATTTTGATGTGGCTCAGTAATCACATTTGATGAGCCCAGTAATTGATTAAATTCAGCAACTGATTCCCCTAGTCAGTCAGGTCTGCCCATGTTCAGCCCCATGAATTAGCTTACTTAATGAGACATCAACAGAACCGCCACATTTGCTGTTGTTGTGTATGAGGGACAGGAAGGTAGATGTGTATCACCCTCTGGAATGGCTGCCTTCTAAGCTGTTGTATTAGCAGGTGCTTTTACTCTCTTACCACTGACCTACTCTATCCCCACCCTTCTCTGGACATATTTAGTTTATGGTCCGCTGGTAACTTCTGAAGCTATTGCAGCATCCTTGAAATAGAATTAGTGGGTTACCATCCCTTATCTTTACACTTAAAAGTGGTAACTAAATAACTTGGGAAAGTTAACAGGAGGGGACGTGGGACCAATTAGGGCATATATTTTTGCTCACACTTATAATCAATCTTCCATACTAATACTTAGTAGTGTTGATATTTGTAGTTTCAGAATTAGTGGTGACATCAGGAAGAAGATATTCTTTTTTTTTTCTTCTTCTTTCATTTATGTGTTTGGTACAGGGTCTCACTGTGCAGCTTAGACTTGCAGTGATCCTTTTGTTTTCAGCCTCCCCAGTGATGAGATTATAGGCATGCAACAACACCCCTGGACTCAGTTGCTGGCTTAGCTTGCCTTGGGGGCAGGGCTAGGGTGGCATGCGGGACCGGAGGTTGAACCCTGGTCCCTGTGTTTGCCAAAAAGGAAGAAGATATTCTAAGGGTGACAGTCCTTTAAAATTTTATTTGTATATTCATGTGACTAAATAAATACTCAAAGTAGTAAGAACAAGTAGATCTGCCATGAGTGTGTTTCCCAGTTTGCGTTCCGAGATCATCAGGGTGACTTCATAGTGAGTGGTGCTAGGTCAGGGTAGACCCCACAGAGCACTAGTAGTGGTCTGGTTAGACCCCCAAACTTAGCTCTCAAAAGATAATGCACAAAAACTGCTAATATGGGAAAGAGCGTAGCAGTACTATAATTTCAGAATAACATAGCCAGAGGAGAAAGGGAGGTGAGAGAGCATTTCACAGATAGTTTTGGCCAGAGCTTAGAGGGTCAGACAAGTGCCACTCACTTACCTGCAACTCACTTCACTCTGAAGATGTCTGCAGGAGCTGGGGAGTACAGGTTTGGGGAGGGATCTGGGTCTAGAGAGGCTAGGTAGCAGGAGATGGGTAGACAGGGCTGGGCTGCAGTAAGTAGGTCAACGCTGAGTCTGGGTGGTGTATCTAGACTCTCGTACAGTAATAGAACAGCATCTAATTTCTGTATGCCCTTGTCTGAAAACGTTCTCCATGGCTTCGCTGAGTATGTGTGTTGTGTTTAAGATCATCAACAGCAAATCCCCACTGGCTTTCTGCTGGATATTTTAGGTCCATTCTCATGTTTAAGGCTCTGTATCTGCCTCCACAACAACTTACCTGCATAGTGACTCTTACTTCCTTATGTTCACCCTGAATTCCAGTTAAGCTGAACACTACACTATTACATTTGCCCCATGTCTTCAATTGCCCTTTTAAAATTTACACTTTTTTTAGTATTTTAAATGCTCTTATTTTTTTTAGTTGAAATCATATCTTTTCTTGAAGAATGTTTCAAATGCCACTTCCTTCAGTGGAGTCTTCTTAGATCTTTCCACCTCAGAGAGATCTCACTCTCCCAGGTGTTAGTTTCAGCATATATCCTTATATTAAATATGTGACTCATCATAAAGCTCTCAGAACTTTTTGCCTTCCACTATTTTTCCTTCATCCTCGGCATCATCGCCTTCTTCATCATCACATACGGTCTGCACAGGTACCAGGCAATGGATGAACATGTGGAGGATACTAAAGAAATCATTGTGTTTTGTGTCAAATTCCAGTTCCCTAATTCCTAGCTCTTCTACTCTAGACAAATATCTGTATTTCCCCATATATTAAATGGGAATGATTCCTACTATTTTAAGGTTATTCAGTGTAAGTAAGCTGTTGATAAGTGGCCGGGTCTGTGGTAAAAGACACTCAAGAATTGGCCATTTTTAAACTTCATGCTCTGTAGCATTAGCCACACTCTTCACATTATTCATGAAGATTATCATCTTGAATTAGCATTTACTAAATAGATAGTAGATTTTATTTACTTAGTTTGGATATTATAAATTGCTGATACTTCACCTTACCAATACTAATAATAATGATAACAATGACCACATATTTTAGTACATGTCATGGAAGGTTAGATGTAAACAAACTATTTTAAACTAAATCATCATCACTTACACTTTTGTAAGGAGTTTCTGATTTTTAAAGTCATGTTATGATTTGTCTTTGGTCCTTTGCACTTTTTAATTAGATCCTGTTCATGTATCAGTGTTTGTGCGTACCATTGGGATGTAAGATTGAGGTGGGGGGGAGATGGAGAGGAAGAAGAAGAGGAGAGGAAAAAAGAGAACCAGAAAGGGAGAATAAGGACAGAGGAAAAGAGAGGGGGAGAAAAGGAGAGAGGAGAGGAGAGAGGAGAGGAAAGGAGAGAGGAGAGGAGAGGAGAGAGCGAGAGTGAGAGCGAGCATTACTCTCCCAGTTCTTGGTGTTCTAATTCCATTTACCAGAAATAGCACGTGTCATTCTTCTTTGAACCATTGTTGGGTTTTGGAACAAGGACTGTCCCTCCACAAAGCTTGGTTCTTTAGGTATCGCAGGTGTTTGTTCAGTGTGAGTTGGATTATGAATAAGTGGGACTGGGATCCTGCATCTATTTCTACCGTGGCTTCAAACTAAAGTCTCAGTTACGAGGTGGAACTGTGAATAAATAAAATAGGTGGATTAAGGACTTATGCTTCAAGTGGTTTTGCAGTTCACTGAATCCCATCGCAAACTCCCATTGGGCCCTCACACTGGCCAGTGTAGAAGCCTGTGAGGTCAACAAGAAAATGGCACGCATGGCAAGAGCCAGAAAGTACGTAATTGCTTGGGTCATTGACTCTGCTTTGCTACTTCAGCTCTTCTGGGGAACTTTAGCTTTGGGCAGAAACTCCTGGGAGGAGTTCTGCTCTCTGTCAGTGCTTCAGGCCTATTTTTCCCCATTCTGTCATAAAACCTGGAGGTTTTCAGTGCAATATCAAATGTATTCGTTTGAGGAGCATAATTATCAACACTTAATAACTGTGCTTGGGCATTGTTTTTCTGTTCTGTAGTGTTTTGCTGATATGATTTTGAGAATCATTTTTTAGGCTGCCTAGTAAGACCTAAGTATGACTTTAAAACTGTTAATGGTACTTACATAGGAAAACCCACTGTGCTTCCACAGTTATGACCAGACCTTTATGCTCTGCTCAGAGGCAAGACTCTAGGTCTCTGAGTATCTCAGTGGTCCTCAATACTAGAAACAGATGTTGCTAAGTTAATTTAACAATTGTTGAGGGCATCCACACTGGGACCAAATGCTATTCCCGATAGCAGGAGCTTGAGAAGTAAACTTTTGTGTCCCTGGAGACACTGATACTCCTTTTCACTGTGGGGCTGGCCTGTGAGCAGAAGATGTTAGGCAGTGTCTTTGGCCCCTCCTCGCTCTATGCCAGTTGTTACTCTCACATGCCTTCTTGTTCTGGCAACCAAAAACATTCCCTGGAGGTAACAGTTCTGGTTTAGAACCATTAGTGTAGCTGAAAGCTTAAGAATTAGGTCTGGGGGCTGTAGGTGCAGTGTAGTGGGAGAGAGCTTACCTAGAACAGGGGAGGCCATGGATTTGGCTCACTGCCTTATCTGTAAAGAGGTTGAACCTTTGGATCAACCTAGTTCCTTCTGGCTCAAAAACAGTATTCTGTGACTGTGCTTATTGGCAGTTTTCCCATAATTGGCACCTAAGACAGAGGCCACTGGGCAGGTAATGTTACTAGCCCGTAGGGATGGTCTTTTGGCATGGAGCCAGCATATTCTTGGCTTAGAATACTTCTAATTGGACCAATTCACGTGAATGAGTCATGGGAAGAACATTAAAAGGATATTTGCTAAAGCACACACTTTGCCAAAATATATTGTACTGACTTAATTTATTGTGCCCAGCTAAGTCACAAGAAGTATCTCACTTTGCCTTCGCAGGGATCCTGTTTTGCAGGTGAAGGACTCACAGCAAGAAGGAAGCCGATTTATATTCAGCACATAGAAGTGTTTCAGTCATAGGTTAAAGACGTCCCAGGTTTCTTGGGTTCTTGCTGTCATGGGGGCTTCATAACTTCTTACAGCTTTGGAACTCCTCTTTTTTTTTTCTTCCCCAAATGAAACAGCTTAAAAAAAGAGTGAAGATCAGAAAGATCCACCATATTGGTATATTGACTTGCTTTGCAGATTGTTCTTTTTTCATGGGGGCGTTTTATGTTTGAAAGTTTTATATTTGGCCTGAAATTTGATGCTTTTAGGAAAATGTAATGAAGCTTTTTAGAAGTCATATTTAAGTAATGTAATTTAAGGGGAAAAAGGACCTCACTTTCACCATCAGGTTCTCTTATCCAAAAATCATCTATTTTCATGCTTAGTAGCATAAGATACTTTGAAACTAATGTGATCAGTCATACGTGAATACATAATTCTTTGAGTATAAAAGTAAATAAAAAATGGAATCAGATAAAGGAAAATTTGTTCTGGGTTTCTAACATCTGATTTTAAATGTTCATGATGTTAGTAACTGAAAATTTTCCCTTGTGTCCTGACAAGTAGGACCTCAATGTTTTTCCTATCTCTTTAGGGTGTTAAGGCAAGGGGGACTGAATGGAGAGTTTCTAAGGAAGCTTGAGGGAGTGGAGTAGGCTTGGAACATGCTTTGCTAGAGGGATGTTGATAGTGAAATGAGAAGGGCTGGGGTAAATTTGAGTTGGAATCTGAGTCCTGGTGGGAGCACTGTGTATGATTTGGGAGTAGGAGTTCCTTTCCCAACAGGAATCAGGTTCTTATTGGTCAAATGCAAATTGCATTTGCTTCCTAAAGATTTTGTTTACCGAGAGTAAAATAGTATATGCAAAGCACAGAGCAAGTCTTTGATACATGGAAAATGCTTAGTGACTGAAGGCTTGAGGCATCCCTTAGAGAGGAGAGCAGAGTTCTATGGCTTTTGCACAGAAAGGGTTTGTGCTTTGCGATGGTATACGTTGAAGGCTGGGAGTCTTGTTTAAGGTTGTGTAGGAAGCAGAAAGCTCTTATACTTTAGGGACTCTGAGAGGGTAGGGGCTGGGTCTTAAACATGAAGGGTGGAATCAGCCTTAACAAATGATGGGAAAGGACGAAAAGAAAGGTGAGGTAGGTGGGGCAGGACGCAAGCTATGCAACACAGTGGCCACTGGGTCATGTCTTTATTAGAAGAAAGCTTAGAGGGGACCAGCTTGGTGGAGTGGGCAAAGAGGATCTTTTCACAGGAAGGCTCCTTTCTATAGTTTGAGGGAAAATTTATGTTTAAAGTATCATAAAATAAAGAGTACTGTATTTCACTGGTTGAGGACATTCATCCATAGTCAGAATGTCTGGCTTCTAATCCACTGCTTCCTAAGCATATAGTTTTTAGTAAAGTACTTCATTTTTCTAAGCTGGTGCTTTTCAACTAGGAGTGAAATTGCCCACAGCTATTTGGTCATGTCTAGAGACATTTTTAGTTGTCACTTTTGGGGGTGGATCTTACTACAGGTATTGAATAAATAGAGGCCCTGATGCTGCTGTTGATCTTCCACCAAAAAGATCATTCCTATCACACCAAAGAATTATCCAAGATGTTTATGAGGTTGAGAGAACTTGCTCTAAGCTTCATTTTCTTCTTTAAAAGTTGAATGATAGCAGGAAATAGCAGTGCTTGCCGATGGTCTCCATTACTCAGCAGGCCAAGATGGGAGGATTGTTTGAACCGAGGCCAGTCAGGGCAATATAGTGAGGACCTTGTCTCAAAAACAAAACAAAACAAAATAGAACAAAACACTAAAAAACAAAACAAAATAAAACGCAACAGTAAGGATTAATGAGATGAAGATAAAATATTACATGCACTTCCTGACATTTAGCAAGTGTAAAGAGTATTTTAGCTACTATTGTTTTCACCATTTTGTGTATGATTTGTTGTGTATCACACTTATGGATTATGTTTCAGAATTTTTATAACTCACATATAGAAATTTACAGGTATACTAGATGTGTTTAAATTCCACGAAAAGTTTGAAATATTTTAATTGTGCATTGAAGGAGATTTTCCTATTGCTTAAAGGATATTGATGGTTTAAGTGAACACATGCACTCTATTCTGAAACAAATTTAACACCATAAGTTCCATATGCTGTTGTGTTCTGCTGGTCTTGAAAAAAAAGGATAAAATAATAGATCTTAACAGAAAGAATAACATTACTGCACATTATTTCCTAAGGAGACAATAAAGCAAATCAGATTTACTGGGAAATGACATTTCATCCTTTACATGTGGAGGTGCAGAGGTGAATTTATTTGAAAATTAGTAATGACTAAGTAAGCCACAATATAACTGAAGTGGATTTATACTTAATATTTTGGAACAATAAAATTATCCCTGGGAATTAATATCAGTCTAATTGCAAGTGTAGCCCTTCTAAATGCAGGGCTGAGTACTGTGCATAGCTGTTTTTGATTTTCTACAGGACAGAGTTCATTGTCTTGTTGCCTTCTGGTGTAAGTAAAAATGGAGGACTTGTGGCTTGACTTTTCTGTGATCATATCCTTAAGCCTTAAGATGTGTATTATCATGACAATATTATCAAGAGGTTCAGAGAAGCTAGGCATGGCACTTCATGCCTATAAATCTCGTACCCTGGATTGCTGAGGCAGGAAGATCACAAGTTTGAACGCAGCCTGGAAAATCAGAGTGATTGTGTCTCAAAATAAACCTTAAATAAAGGGTCTAAGGGACTGGCTCTGTGCAGAGGCCCTGGGTTTAATCCCCAGTTCTGCCAAAAGAAAGTTTCATGCAATTAGTGCAGCAATTAAAGAGTTTAAGAAAAGAACCTGATGTATACAGTGTGTACTGAGGCGCGCTATCCGCCTTTGTTGTCATGGAAAATCCGTCAGTCCAATACCTTTGATAATTGTGCTATGATTTTGTGATAATTTTACTAATTGCTAGTGCAATATGTGGGTAGGAATAGTACCAGCATTAGTAGTCACCACTGCTAACCCATGACTCATTATCAAGAGAGAAAGATAGGAACTGTTTGGTAATATGGTGCCTTTGAGTGCTTAAACGGAAGGCTCATTCCTTCTGAGAACATAATGTTGTCTTGGGGAATGAACGTACATAATAATGACACAGTCAATGACAATGAAGGTGTTGGCGGTGGTGATGGTGTTGGAGGTGTCCTGTGAGCATAGTTCCTTGTTAGGACTGCAGCTCATGCTCGTTAGAGCATGCTCACTTCATACATTCACCTGTTTGCTTCGCATCTGCTTTTCCTCCTGCTGATTTCACTGTATTGAGAAATGTGTTCCGGGAACATGATTTTGGGATCCAACAGATGAGTTTCTGATGAAGCCGTTGTAAAGCTTAAATTGCTTCCAATTTAGCATCATTATTCTGAATAGAAAGAAATTTTCCTTAAATTAGTCTCTTGTGTAGAAAATGAATCATGCGTAAAGGATACTTTTGGGGCTGATGATTCTTCTTCCTTGATATCAGTGACTTACTTTTGCCATTGGATTTGTGGGGCATTATAGCAGCATGATTATGTGAGACTTTTATAAACAAAGCATTAGAATAGTGGCATTCAGAGCCTGGACTCTGGAGTCTGAGAAACTTAATTTTATATCCAATTTTCATACTTCCTTAACTTTGTGAATTTCTTTAGACACTGAAGCAATGATATTCTCAGAGTATGGATGCTAACAGTATCTAATTCATAGGGTTGTTGTAAAGATTAAATGAGATGCTATATGTGTAAGCATCTTGAAAACCCTTTGTAAAACTTGGCTTCCCTAGGGGGCTGACTCAGGAAATTCATCCTTTGGGATCTTACTAATCAAAAAGTTAGTTGAAGTAAGTCTCAGTTACTCTTTTATTGCTGGGACAGATACCCAACACCCAAAATAAATGAAGGAAAGGTTTATTTAGCTTACAGTTACTGGAGGTTTCAGTCTGTAATCACCTGGCTCCAAGGCAGGCAGGCATATCGCAGAGAGCAACCTTTCATGGTTGCAGTAAAGAGCTGAGAGCAAAATGGAGTAGCAGCAACAATGGCTAGAGATAGGAAGTCTGTCTCTCTTAAATTGCCTGCAGGCTATCAGCCCCAGCCTGGGGAAAGTACTCACACCCATAATCCCAGCAGTACTAAGACCCATAATCTCAGTAGATCATGAGTTAATCTCATATTCAAGTCCCTGCCTCATGACTTCATGAGGCTTTTGGGGACAGTTAGACACAAACCATAATGTGATACCAGCAAATTATGGGTAGAAGTGGAAGAAATTGCTGCCCACACTTCAGGCTTATCTACAAGGTTATGAATCCTCTTAAAACAAACAAGCAAATGCAACTGTGTTAGCTGTAATCTCTTCATTGCCACTCACTTGAGTGGCAAGAATGCTTTTGGTGTTGTCATTGGGTTAAATGTGTATATCGGTTTTAGAAATATTGCCATTTTCACTTTATTATTTCTGGCTTCCCAGGAATAGGGAATATTTCCAGTTTCTTTTTCTTTTTTTTTTTTTTTTTTTGCTGA
>NDGN011438905.1:0-14862 GCA_002564285.1 Tympanoctomys barrerae
ATTTCCAAATTTATCTTCTCTCCAAAGATCTTTCTTTAAAAATAAAAACCACTACTTCTCTTTAAAAAAAAAAAAAAAAGATATTCAGAGAAGACTGGCCAAATAGCTCAGCAGATGAAAGCACCTGAAAGCAGGCATAGGGGCTGGGGGTTTGATCCCCAGACCTGCCATGCCAGCCCCACCCCCAGAATACACTGAGACAGCAAGTGAGACTGGATGTGGTGGCACGCAGCTGTAATCCTAGCTCTTGGGAGGCTGTAAACAAGTGGATCAGTGCAAGTCCAATCTAGTAGTGAGAACCTAAACACCTTGTAGGCCCTTCCTTAAAATAAAATAAAAAATTTTTAAAAAGATATTGAGAGAGAGAGAATACTCAAGTAATTTGTATTATACTATATCATTATAATTGTATGTTTTATTGTTAGCTATTATTATCAATATTTTACTATGCTTAGTTTATAAATAAATTTTTCTTTCAGATATGCAAGTGTAAGATATTCCTTTGATACTATCTGATTGTTCTATACCACTGGAGCAAGGAGGACAGTGTCTGACACAGACAGCAAGGACACAGCATTGGGAGAGCTCATTTTTTTTTTCGTATTCCTTTCCTGCCCACCTATTGGCATATCTAGAATGTTAGATCATAGAAGGCTCATCCTTATTAGCAGGGTTGTTGTCTTTCCTGAAGACCATTTACAGGGAATTGTGTTGCAGTGTGAGACCTGGGAATCATTCCAAAGCCTGTCTTTCGTGGTGCTACAGTGCTTCAAAACCACTGATGATGCCTCCTGTAAACTTTAATACACCTTAGAGAATGCAAGCCATCTAGTCCACTGCCTGTTTACTTTGAAGCTTTTCCAAGGCATCTTTTGTCACTCCCAAAAAATAAGTTCCAGAAATGAAGGACTCCTGTCCTTTCCCTAAGCCAATGACTAAGCATCCATTCCTGAGCTCCTGTCTATCCCCATTTCCCCAAAATGTAGTCAGATGTACTCAGTCGCTGTCATAAGTCACTGCTGCAGAACTATAACAGAATTTGCCCTGGTGTGATCCCAGGTAATTACTTTGTCTTTAATTAGTTATTCTAGGAGCTCAACTCCTCGGAGATGCATATTCCCTTAAGCCCAGAGATGTGTAGAATGAAAGATATGTAGTGCAGACATTGATCATGATCATAGTGGCCATGACTTCACATGCCTATACTGAATAAAGGGAAGGGGATCTCAAGGGAGAGCCTTGGAGTAACTCTCAGGCATCCTTGGTAAGCTGAGAATAATGAATACTTGAGCATTCATTTCCTCCCAAGCTGAAGGCCATTTTCCCAGACTGTATCATGTTCTGTGGGATAGTTTTTAAATATAAAACTTCTCTATTATAAACCTATCTGCCTCTCAGACCTTAAAGTGAACACTGAATTTCAGAAGCACTGCCCTATGTGATTCTTACATGTACTCCAGATTGACAGCTTCTGGTTTCATAAGCCAGGAAGGTAGGAAGTTCATTGCATCATCAGTGGAACATCTTCTAGTGATGTCTCTGATTGAGACTCTTGATTGCACTCTTAACACAAGACTGTAGCTTCCTTGATTACAAGAGAAGCAAAATTTTAAGAAACCAGAGATTATTTTCAGTAGATACTTTTCCTACTATAATGCTAGCAGACTGCATTCAATGTAAACACAATTAGTGCAGCTGAATTAAACATTATCAAGGTGAAGACCCGTGACTTGGCTTCAACTATGCATGTTTAGGAAACATTCTTGTATCTCTTAATATTCCTCTTCTGCTTTGTCAGATTTGAAATATACTGTAGCATATTAATACCAAGGTTTATTTAGAAAGCAAGATCATACCCCCCGTGTGTGTGTGCATGTGTGCGTACATGTGTGTGTATGTGTGTGTGTGTGTGTGTGTGTGTGTAGAAGGAGACAGAGATTGAGAAAGATTCATTTAAAATATTATGTTCTTTTGACTATGGGAACTGGGTGGTCTGACATCCACAGGCAATCTCAGTAGGCTGGATCCCGCATGAAGTGTTGACATTGTAATCATTTCTTCTTCAAGAAACAGCAGCCTTGGGAGCTGGGGAGATAGCTCAGTGGAATAAGCGCTTCCCTGGCAAGCACAAGGGCTTGAGTTCAATCCCCAGTTCCGCAAAAAGAAAAAAAAGACAGTAGCCTTTTTTCCTAAGACCTTCAAGTGACTGCATAAGGCCCATTGCATAATGAATGATAATCTCTTTTACTCAAAATCTACTATTTTAAATGCTAATCACATTACAAAACATTTAGACTGGTGTTTGATTAAAGCTAGCTACCCAGGCCTAGTCATGTTGACACATAAAATTAGCCATCACATAGGATATAGATACTGCAGCAAGAATTCAAATGAAGGCTTAAGGGTAGAAATATTTGTTTCTCCTATCATTTCCAAAATTGCTTTCATTTTTTTTTCTATATTAATATCAAATTATGTCCTGTGGAATAAAGTACAAAGTATCTGAATCAGGGAAATGAGTAGTATATCTGAGGTATCATAATTATTTTCCATGTTTGCAAAATTATACCCATGAATTCTATAAGACTGTCAAATTTGAGAGTTAAATAGTTAAAGCTAGTGAGTTCTTATTCTGATAGGAACTGAAATTAGTAGTCACTCTGATTTGATAGCATTTTTCTGTTGTTGAAGATAGGGCAAAACAGGGCCAGCCAAACAGCTCAGAGGTTTAAAGTGCCTCCTTAGGCAGATTCAGTGGCTGGGGTTCCATCCCCGGTGTGCTGTGCCTGGCCTGCCCCTGGGGCATGCTGAGAGTGCGATTGAGACTGGCTGTGGGGGCACACACCTGTAATCCCACCTCTTGGGAGGCTCAACACAGGTGGATCACTACCACTCTGATCTACATAGTGAGACCATGTAGACCCTGTAGACCTTGTACTACAATATGGAAGGAAAAAAAAAAAAAAAGAGCAGCACACACTTCAGCCCAAAGGACAATAAATATTTAAAAAATATTGGCTAAATGCACCCACCAAGGAAGGTGGTAGGCTTGATGCAATTTTGAAGGCAGAGATGGTTTATTCTACACAGAGTTTCCACTCGGGTGGGAAGTCAGCTACAAACAACAATCCAGTGCACTGAATGCAATGCAGTAGGTATGGGATGCCCACAGCGGCAGAGCTCACCTGGTATGAGAGACGTGGAATGTTTAGCTGAGCTAGTCAGATGCCTGGAGGACAAACGGCAACAGGCCAGGCATAGAGGGAGCAAGGAAAACACAGTGCTACACAGGAGAAACTGCGAGCATGAAAGGCTGGAGAAAGGGCTGTGAGATTCACTGTGTGACCAGATTTGGCTGAAAAGGATCAGATAATTAAGTATTACTGATGCCCTTGAAAGGAATTTTGCATCTAAAGAGCAGTGACAATCTGCGAAAACATTTAATCAGTCAAGAGAGGAATGACCAAGTTTTTACCTTAAATTGTTTACAACGTGAAAGAAAATCATTGGATGTGAAAGATGATAAAACACAAAAGCAAGGAAATAAACTTAGAATTTGTTTCAATAGTTCCAGTGAGATAAATGGTCAACCTTTTGTAGGGTAGTGGCATCTGGAAGAGTGAATGGATTAGGAAAAGACTAAAGTACAAAATGTAAAGCACCTGAGAGATTGGACTTGCTAATGGATGGTGAGAGAAACGAACAAAGAAAATATTTTGATTTTAGGCCTGGATTCCTTTTATTAAATATGAGTGGAGAAGGAGGGGCTCAAATAAGACAAGGCTGAGGTCCTGGGTTTCACTGGAGACCTGTGGTGGTCACAATATGCCTGGCACATTCAAAGGAAGATAATCACTGAGACTTAGTATGAAGAGTTCTACAGGTTAGAAAGATGTCTGCATCTGAGTTTTATGTGAGACTGGAAGCCATCAGAGTAAGTCTGTCCAGGTTTGGGGAGTTTGGGAAGGTAGTTGGTTGCCTTGCCTTCCTATGTTTCTATTGTTTTTTGTTTGTTTTGTTTTGTGCTTAGGTTGTAGGAGCTTATAGTAAAAAGACTTTGTTTCAAGTATGGAGATCTTTTTAGTCTGTTTTTCAATGATTTGTTCTTGGTGTGGCTAACTATAGTCTTTTGTCTCTGTCCCAAGATTGACCACCTCTGTTAATTTGGGAGGGAAGGATGCAAAGTAAGGGGCCCAACACCCAGCTATCCAGAATGGGCTGCAGTACTGTTCATGTCACAGAGAAATCCAGGTGTTGATATCCCCGAAAAAACCTCATCAACAGCAACAATGACACAGTCCTAGAAATATCAAACAAGTCAGCAATAGTGATAACCCCCAAGAAAAACTGAATATTAACATTATATAAGAATCTATAATGTACCGTAATTAGTCATAGGAAAAAATCCACAATTACATATAAACATTAAAAGCACCCAAATGTTGATGTGCCAATATATACTAAATTAAATAATTATAACCCTACTAATGATAGAAAGAAATTGGACAGTGTAATGGTTGATACACTGTGTCAACTTGAGAAGTTTAGAATTTCTCAAACAACTCAACAGGAGGCCAGGAGTCTCACTTTGTAGATATTCGGAGCCTGCGCAAGAGGAGGAAAAGTTTGAAAAATTAAGCAACAGGACATGAGAAGAAGAAAATGATACACATGAGCCTAGTACAGAATGGAAGGATGCTGGCATAATAAGCTAACATAATCAGGTAACAAAATAAGAAAAGTAGTAGATAAAAGAAAGAAGAGAGGAAAGAATAAAAATAAAATAGAGAATACTAAAAAATATTAAAAGAAAAATTAAAATAAATAGGGAGGAATAAGGAAGTTGGATAATGAAAAAGTCTCCAATTCCAACAAACCAATGAAGAAGAAACAGGAAAAGAAAGTCCAAACGCAGGAAAAACACTCTCTCTCTGAATTTTGAGTAAGTGATCTTCTTCCTGGAACTATAACTGTGGAGCCTAGAAATTTTAGTTTCCTTCTCCCAGCCTTACATCCTATGGGTCTGTGAGATGCTCCTGCCCCATTCCAGAGGCCCCTCTGTTCACCCCGTGCTGTGGCCTGTCCACACTAAGACACATCCTCATTCATATGAGTGAAGAAAGCAAGCAGACCCCAGATTCCTGCTGACTGGAGGTATTAAAATAGGGCAAGAGCTCAAGTACTCACTGCCAGCACTCTCAGACCCAGCACAAGACAAACTGAGCCTGGCCTACCAGCACAGGGGATGGGGCTTATGCCCTTTCCAGGAAAAGCATAAACTCCTCAGGGAGTCTCCTTCCAGCCTAATCACTTTCATCAGATATCTTATCTAGGCACTGTAGGAGGATAACACTAGGAACCCTGAATTACAGTAAAGCCGTACCCCAACTGTTTGGAGCTCCTAATTCAAATAGTCAACCTCTTCCCCAAATGGTGCCCAACCAAGCACTTCGAGACAATATAGTGGGCACCTGTGCTGTGCTCCCTATTGACTGTCTCCCTGACATTGGTGAGTTCCCTTGGACTAAAATTCCTTGCTGGCCTTGCAGACCACGGACACCTGGAGCTCTACTGGGGGCCCACATTACTGCCAAATCCACCACCACCATTTCTCCCTGGAGGTGCCAGCACTCCCCTTGCTTGTCCAGAGCAGGCTCCTATCCCCACAAGCAGCAAGCCAGGAACTAGGGAGAGACCCTGGTGTTGTGGTTTCCTTCCTGCCTTGTGATCTGTCTTTGAAACTTCTCTGTAGCTGTTACCTGTCAGTTGCTTCACCATTCCTGGTGATTTACTTCTCTTTTTTCTTCCAAAATTTGTTACTTTCTAATGTCTGGATTCTGGATCTCAGAGAGGCTCAATTTTGCTGGCACTCACCCATTCTCCATCTTGAAAAACCACTGTAGGAAGTTTTAGAACAAGGAATATTCTGAATTGACCCTTGCTAACCTTATTTCTTTGTTTCAGCTTGTAACTTTATTTCAGACAACTCTGAGTTCAGATTCACTGAAAAGACTATGAATGTCCAGAGTAAAGAACTTCAAGTTTCAATTCCAGCTATGGAGATGGAAGCAGAAGAGTGCCATAGACAACATACCAAAGATTCCCAACAACCAGCAAAAGCAAGTGAACAAGGGGGAAGAGGGTGGATGCATCTCAGTGGTACAGCACTTGCCCAGCAAATGTGACACCTCAGCTCTATCCCCATTGCCAACAGGAAGGAAGGAGAAAAAGAAGGAAGATGGAAAGGAAGGAAGGGGAGCGAAGGAGGCGCAAAGACAGAGAAAAAGATACACATAGGGCAAGACAGAATCAGACAAGATTAGCTCTGCCTTGAAAATGGCCTCTTATAAAATTATTTCTTGCTTGTCTACTTTTCCAGTGTTGTCAGTTTGAAACATATGTAAGGATCTGACAAGATGAAAGTTGTTTGTTTATTTCAAGGATATTCCCACAGATAGGAAAACAATGCAGGCCTCAAATGAAGACTCTGCTAGGCAGTACCCTGCCAGTCCACTGTCCCCTGCACTTCTTGACCTCTCCCCAAAATATGCTTTGGGGAGCTGTGTTCCCTGAGGTGGTGTCCAGGGAGCAACACACCACTCCATCACCTTGGAGCTGACTCTAGAATAGTCCTGAGCTTCTACCCACCAAATCTTATCGTCTGGTATTGGCCTTCAAGCAGCCATCAGACAGACTTGAGTTTCTTACAGTTTTCACAACTACCAGTTGCAGAGTCTGATAGAAGATGCAGAAGGTTGTTATATGATGAGTAGCAAAACATGTAGTGAAGAAGAACCAATATTGGTACAAAGGATATTGATACGTAGTTATTAAAGATGTAGTAAAATGGCCAGCGAAATAGCTCAGTGGACTAGGCAAGCACAGGCACTGGAGTTCAATCCCTGGTACCACATGCCGTGCCAGCCTCTGGGCATGCTGAGTGGGCAGCAGAGTGCAGGTGTGGTGGCTCACACCTATAATCCCAACACTGAGGAGTCTGAAAACAGGAGGATCACTGTGAGTCCGAGCTTCATAGTGAGACCCTGTACCAAATACATTTAAAAGAAAAAAAGATACAGTAAAATCACAGTTAATATTTACTGTTAACCAGGTATCGGACACTGTTTCAGAAGAAGTTTTCACATAATAATTAATGCTATCCTTGCAACTTTCTGAGGATGCTGTGGCCATTATCGTAAATACTACCATTTTAGAGATATAAAAGTAGATGAAATAATGGGCCAAGATCAGTTATAATCAGTAAGTGGAAGATTCAGTAAGTGGGGAACTGCCGAGGTGTGAGCATGAGTCGTAAGCATTGTCCTCCCACAGAAGGAGGTGGCTCTACTGCCATACCAAGTGCTAAGTCACAGGATGAAGCTGACACAGGCATAAAGTGGATGCAAGAACACCAGGCCCCTTGCATCTCTAAGAATTGAGGGAATTTGAAGACCTACTATCATCTTGCTCAGTTAAAAAAAAAGCATGGTTTACACCTTAACCCTTCTCCTATAAAACTGCAGACAAACTACGTTTTTTTCTTCACACTGAACAACAGAAAGGCTTCAGCTACTGGAAAAACTATTAGAAGCTCACTATTAGCATGGTCCTTGCAGCAGCCAACTGGCAATTGCAAGTTTATACTGTACAGCAAGGAGAGAAAATCACATTCCTACAGAGGACCCAAAAGGTCATTCAAGAGTTTGGACCCCAGAGATGTACTCTCCAGGAAACCTTCTCATCCATCCTCCCTTCTGGAGAAGATTACCCTCTAGGGCCACTGCTTCCCCTCAGGACACAATGGATAATATCAATGGGTCACAAAATTACTCTTTGACCTAAATGAAGACCCGGGAGACTTGTGTTTCAGGAGAATTTATAACCCAGTTCCCCATCCTATAAAAAGTTCCCTATCCTTTCTGCTGACACACACACCACCCTACCTCCTTGAAGGAGGAAAGGGATTTCTTGACCTCAGCACTCATCCAGGACAATTCTTTGTTCCCCATATATTCCCAGGGGGTCAGAAACTGGGATCTCCACTCTGCAAACCATGCAGGTCTTCTCTTCATGCACACAGGACCATAACGCCACCCTCCAGCATGCCTGACCTGTGAAAGGAGTGCTAGCAAGGGCCAGACCAGATCCCTGCAAACCTTCTGCTTGTGAAAGAAGAGTGAAGCCTACACAGCTAGGACCTTTTATTTGAAAACATCTGATCTTATGTCCAGGCAGCAGGCTGTGGACCCTGGAGAGAAGGTATTTGGAAGAGCAACAAGTGATAAGACACAGGCAACTGTACCATATCCACTCCCTCCCTTGGCCCTCACAAAGATTGCACCAGGTAAGTAGAAACAGCATGATGCCACTTATTAGGTGAGGTGAATTGCCAGCCAGTCAAAAACAGAGCACAAACTTGAGCTGAATCTGAAACATAAGTTCTCCAGCTCTGGTGGACACATGTTTAGGGCTCTCCCCTCTGCACACACTCTTCCTGGGGCTCCTGTCCATGAACACAGAATGAGGAGGAGGTAGTTACGATTTAGTTATCTCAGTCATAAGCTCTATCTACAGGCTGAAGCACTACTGTGTGGTGTGTGCGTGTGTTGCACACATTGTCACTCATACAAATGCCTGGTCTTGGAGAGGAGCCCTGGAGGTATTTCCACCCGCACTCTACACGGAGCCTGGTAACGGCGCCTTTCAGAGTGTTACAGTGTTTCATTGTCTATGGGCTGATGAGTTGAACTATTAGAGAAATCTGTAAGCCCTTGAAGGGTGCACCTTTGGCCTTGTCTTTTGTACCCAGAAGACGAGGAGGTGCACTTGGTTACATCTATCCTTGAAAAGTTGAACTCGGCTCCATCAGAACGCTCTGATGCATAGCTCATCTGCGAACACATTCCAGGCCAGGGAATACCAGTGGTCAGCACTGCCTGAGACTCTTAAGCTTTGCTCAGTGAATTTAAGACTGCTGTTCTCTTCATTGTTCATGTTACTGTTCCTCCCACTTCCTCTCCTTCATAGTATGAGGGTGTCCTTTACTTCAGACTCTATTAATGCAGACATTTCAGCTGTGTGATTCCCAACTTCTTCTGTGCTAGTGTCTCCTGCATTTGCTCTGGGTGGGCTCGGGGCCTGAGCTTGCACTGTGCTCCTTCTCTTTGTCATGTTGTATAGCACTGTCCTCTGACCTGTGGTATAGACCTTTGGTGCAGTTATAACCTTAGCACCTACCGAAATTCTTACCCAAGAGATTATATGGTTAAGACAGTTTTAGTTTTGAATTTACAGAACTACAATTAGGGACACTAACAATGGTTAGTGCTATTTAGCAGTTGACAGTTTTGTAACTAATAGGTTTGTATTTTAGAAAGTAAGAGCAAACATTATGTCTGTGCTGCTAAACACATATTAAATCGGGAATTTGTATTTAAGTTAGCTCCTGTAAAGTCTGTCTAATCCCCTCCCCTTGATGTACCTGGGGTCCTCCAAGCAGACTCGTTCAGTCGGTTACCTGTTGCCCCCTTTGTAGATCAAGAGTAAAAAGGGGAAGACACTCTCATAGATCTGGTCTTGCATAGTGTCTCAGCTTATCCAGTCTGGATCTACCATCTTTGACCTTGTCCAGATGTGCCTGGCTTTGGTCTGACTGCTGTGCTCAGCTTCTTCCTGCTGCAGCTTGTAGAAGTGAACCCACTGTGCCACTCTGGCAAGATGTTTAGCTTCTGGATTAGCTGGGTGGGTCTGGCTCCTAGCCTTTCTGCTGGTAGTTCTGCTGCAAGCTTCCACAAGAGGCCTGGCACAGGGCCTGGGGTCTGGCTGGGAGGGGTCTTGGGCACTGCAAGAAAGCAGATGGTCTCACACTAACCCCAGTATGAGGGTCTTCTTTCCTTTCTCCAGAAATCATTTCTCCTTGTAACAACAGTGAAATAGATGGCCCTGTGGATCTACATCGTGAGTTTTCTGTGCTCAGATACCTCACACATCTTTAACTCCTTGCACAGATCACACCAGTCACTTCTGCTTTTCTGGTGTACTTTTTTCTTTCTTTTTTTTTTTCATTTAGTTCTGTTTTGAATCACCTGCCATTACCTTTGGAGCACATTTTCAGTCAAAATATTACCACCTTTATTTGCCACTTAATGTATATGCTCTAATGCCTATGTTTACATTAAATAAAGGGCTGAGTGTCTCTATTACCAGAAAGGGATAGGGAACTCGCATCTACTCAACTAATTCTTAGTGTCAACTGAGGGAAGTAAAATCCTTGCACTAAATCAAAATCTTCCCCAACACAGAATCTAAACTTCCTTTCCAGGTTGATTTATTTCTAGACTCTGGCTTGCCTGGTACTCTTGCTCCGGATGGAACACAGGCTTTCCTTTTGTCATCCTCCAATGTCTGATCTCTTTGACATTGATATTTTCTCTATGATGAGAAACTTGGAGTCTACATATTAACTGATGGGTAGAGAGGAAGTGATTTTAGTGAAAGAGAGTTATATATGCCCACCTGCATATTATAAATATATTCCTTCCATTCACTAAACAGATATTTGTACAAACAAGCCAGCTTCAGAAAAGAAGAATTGAGATAAAGAAAACAGTAGCTGCTAGACAGTGTTACAAGATTGGGTCAATTAATTGAATTAATAAATATTTTACAATATGTTTGCCAGTTAATGGGAAAGAGCTGCGTTTGAAGTAGGTATTGGACAGAAGAGATACAGTAGCTGAGAAATGGAGAGACTGAAATATCTAAGAGAAATAGAAAGGAATAAGTGTGCAAGCAGACTTGATCTGATGCACATTTTGGTGAGTCCTTGGAGGAAAGAGAGAGTATAAAGTTATATATGTGGAGAGGATATTCTGCCAAAATATTGAAGAAAAATTTTGCACAACATATTTCTTCGAGTTTAATTTTAGTGAAGTGTGAATGGGCACCTGAGCCTTCAGCACAGTGTTCATATAGGTGCTGTGGGGATCTGGGAGAGAGTGACACAAGTTGGATGGGCTTCCAAGGATAGTGGAGAGGCTTGCTGAAGAGTTTTAAAGGTCTAAAAACAATTGGGTATCATAGACTTCAGTGTAAAATTTGTGAAATTTTCAACTGTCCCCTGCCCACTATATAAGGGGGAGGGAAAAAAATAGATGTATCATGTGAGGACTATTTGAATAAGAATGTGGAATCATCCCCTCTCCCCTTAAAAAAAAAACACTATGAAAGCAATATAACTAGACTGGTTACTTGAGATGCAACAGAAATGTTGAGAAATTAGAGATCACCATGGGTTGAAGGGCAAGTATACACAAAACACATAAACTAAAGAAGGAGGAGTCTTCAACAATGAAATAACATTTTAGCAAAACATTATTCCAGGGCCAGAGAGATAGCTCAGCAGCCTAAGTGCCTGCTTAGGCAAGTGTGGAGATCAGGGTTCCATCCCCAGCACCACAGGCTATGCCAGCCCCTCTCCCAGGCAAGCTAAGCTGACCACCGAGACCAGGCATGTGGTGGCACAGGCCTGTAATCCCAGCACTGGGGAGGCTCAAAACAGGAGGATCACTACAAGTCCAAGCTATATAGTGAGACCCTGCACCAAATAAATTTTTTTTAAAAAAGGATTATTCAAAGCTACCCTTCTTTTCTCCACTTACTATTTTACTTCTTATCACCTAAGTTTTTTTTCCTTTGACTCTAACTGATTTAGCATGACAGGAAACATGAATCACTCACCCACTACAAATAAACCCCTTTTATTCTCAAGCTCTTTGCAAGGAACTTTCCCTTTGTCTCCTACATTCAGTGAATCTTCAGCTTTAGTTTGAGCCACCAACTTCATAACTATATTGTGAACAAAATTATGACCAGACATGAAATTCTTTTGAAGATTGAATTAATTTATTAGACTGTGGCTAAATTATCAGAATACCATATAAAAAACAAAAAACACTCATAATGTAGATTTAATAAGTAGGACATTACTTATTACAATAAGAGCTGATCAAAAACTATGGTGTGTGTAATCTTTTAATTATTACATTTAAAATGCATTATCATTAATTCTCCTCAACATACTTATCTTGCATTAAACCTGCTTGTCCCATCATTCTTGCCACTTCCTGAAGCAGTTCTGGAAGTTGTCTATCATGAGAATTTTTACAAGATATCATCAAAATTCTGGTGATTGCTGCTGTCAAATGCCACTGAACAGAAAATCAGGCTGTGCAAAACTCCATGGTAGGGCCAGGGAGATAGCTCAGTGGCATAAGCACCTTCCTGGCAAGCACAAGGACCTGGGTTCAACCTCTGGTACCACACGCCATGCTGGCCCCAAAGCCAGGTGTAGTGGTGCACACCTTTAATCCTAGTGCTGGGGAGGCGGAAACAAGAGGATCATTAGGAGTCTGAGCTGTGTAGCTAGACCCTGTATCAAAAGAATAAAAATACAAAACACACACACACACACACACACACACACACGTGCACACCATGGTGATGGAAAGGCAGGTGGGTCAAAATATTACAGTGTGTCCTCATCCACCTTATTCACCAGTTCCAGAACCCTGTGCTTTATGGGGTCTTTGCCAAAATAAAAATGACTACAAAATTTAAATGCTTTGAATGAATTCATGACATAGAGACAACCAAGAACCTAAGTTACACATGAAAAGGAGTATTTTGAGGGATATTAATGACAATATATCTTTTACTAGAATAATTTTTAAAATTTGCATATTTACCATATTTTATCACACCTTATAAGTATTACATAGCTGCATAAAATTCTTTTTTATTTTTATTTTTTAAAGAGAATAAAAAGGCCAGCCAGACAGCTCAATGTATTAAAGCACCTGCTTAGGTAGACCAAGGGACCAGGTTTCCATCCCCTGCGTGCTGTACTGGCCCTGCATCTGGGGCAATGAGATTGAGACTGGACATGGTGGTGTGCACCTGTAATCCCAGGGCTTGGGAGGCTGAAAAGAGAAGGATCACTATGAGTCCAATCAGTGTAATGAGATCCTGTAGACTCTATACTAAAATCCATTTAATAATTAATTAATTAATTAAAGAGAATAAAAATGATTTTAAAAAATTAGAAACAATAAAGGATTTCACTAAACAAAATAATAGGAATTCAACAATGGATATATGCAATATCTATTGCATATTGTTGTTGTCAAATTACTTATTCAGATTACCAAATATAAGCATGCAAAACTGGTCAAAAATTACAAAAAAAATTTAAAAATAGAGAAAAGGATTTTAAGAATTAGCTGACCCTTTCAATAGACCAACAGAAATCAGCAGTACAATTATCCAAACTATTCTGTGTATATGCATATATAATTCTTTTTCCCTTCTTTCTTTTTCTCCTTTCTCTCATCCCAGTTGTTCATTCTCTTTGAAGAGTTTCTTTCCCTTTCACAGTATCTATTGTACTTCTCTGTTCAATGGCATTTGGCAGCAGCAGTCACCAGAGTTTCGATGATATCTATTGTACTAATTGACTCATTTAGGTTCTTACACTAGGGAGACAATATGATGCTTACTCTTGCAGGTGTGACTTATTTCACTTGTGAGTATGGTCTCTAGTTGCATTCATTTACCTATAAAAGCCTTGATTTTATCTTTTTTATAACTGAGTAATACTCTGATGTATAAAAATACCACATCTTTTTTATTCGTTTCTCAGGTTTGGGGCATCTGAGGTATTTCCAAGATTTAGCTTTGACAAATTGTGCTGTTATAAATATGGGTGCACACATGTCACTGCAGTACGATGTTGGGAAAAATACCCAAGGGGTGAATAGCTGGGTTTAGTGGGACCTCTAATTCTAGGTTTTTGAGAAATCTCCACAATGATGTCCATGTGGTGTATAAGCACACCCACATGGGTGCAGACCCCAGTCTGCACTCCCACCAACAATGGAAAGGGTTGCTTTTTCCTCCACAGCCTCTCCAGCATTTGTTGCTGGTTGACTTCTTGATGACAGCCATTCTTTCTGGGGTGAGATGGAATCTCAGTGTGTTTTAATTTGCATTTCTCAAATGACTAATGATGTTGAACATTTTTTCATATATTTATTTGCCATTTGTATTCCCATCTAAAATTTCATTTGGCTGATTCTCACCCCAGAGATAACCACTACTCTATGACTTAGGTTATTTACAAATGTACTATACAATGTCAGATTTTCCATTTATTGTGTTGTGTTGTATATCTTCTAGCCTTTTCATATCACATTACTTTGTCCCATGTATCTATGTGAATTCATTCTAAAATCTGTTGAGCAGAACCCATGTGTCTATGGAGACAGCACCGTTTGTCTATCTATTCCTCCATGCATAGAACATTTCTAAGTTTCCAATGTGACAGCACACGTTTCTCTATGTGTCTTCTTGAGCTCATGTTCAGGGGTCTTTATAGGGGCTGATAAGGAAGCAGAATTACTGTGTCAAAAGTGGATGAAGTTCAGCTGTCCCTAGATATAGGCAAATTGTTTGCCAATAGATGATACTAATTTCTTTACAATATTTGAAATTATCAAAGTCTTATACTTTATGCATTCCAAGATGAAAACTATTAACTTTTCTGTTTAATTTAAACAGCTTTTGAAATTTTTGTTTGTTATCCTAATTTTGTCTCCATGACTGCCCTATTTGTGTTTATTTCCTGCAGTATTCTTGGTCCTTTTCATTAGTGTGCAGGATATCTCTGCATTTTGATAGTCAATTCTTTTTCTTTGATATCCAATTCTTTAAGGAATATATGTACAGTAATTTCCTTTTTGTAACAGATGGTTTTTCTTTTGTTTTTCTATGATTTTTTTTGTTGTTGTTGTTGTTGTTGTTGTT
>NDGN011438925.1:0-15378 GCA_002564285.1 Tympanoctomys barrerae
TTGTATCTGTGTATTCAAAGTGGCTAGGATAGAGATATAGTTACATTCTCTTAATGAATAGAGCGATTTGTTTTAATGGTGTTTGTAAATAGAATATCATGTCTGCATTTTGTACAGCAATTAGCCACTAGGAAGAATGTATTCAATGTGTTAATAATTATTATTGAATCTGTCCTACCAATTTGATTTGAAACTGTCTCATTGCTATTGTTTCTCAATAAAATTATGGATAAATAAATAAATAAATAAAAAGGAATTCAATTAGGGAAATCTGAAAGTGACTTCTAGCACCAACTAGGGCAAACATCATCAGAACTCTTCTTTCATCTTGTCATAAATTGAAAACTTCTAAAACCAATGCCAGGATGGGAATAACATTTTAGTTACAATATCACTATGCTCATCTTTGTCCATTTACATTTTCTGCAAATTCTGTGGCCTCTGTGGATATTCTAGCCATGAAGGTCAATGCACACTTGGGGCTTTTAAAATTACAAGTATTAATCCATACTTGACAGAAGAAATGCACCTATATCAAAATTCTACTTAATTTCAAATGTTTTATTGACCAAAGCTTATTTCTTTGTTTTACTTTATTATTTGGTTTTAAGGTTGTGGTATTTTAGTTTGAACAAAGAAGGCTTCACTCTAAGCTGCATTACCTCCCCTTTCCCCTTTTTAAAATTTTGAGACAGGGACTAGTTAAGTTCTCCAGAGTGGGCTTTAACTTATGATTTTCCTGCCTCTGCCTTCCAGAGTGCAGGTATTCAAAGCATATGCCACCATTCCTGCCTTGAAAATAAAATTATAACATATATGTGTATATAGCAATATCAAATAATTAAAACCTCTATTTCTCTCAATAACAATACATTATTGAAATTTTTGATTTGTGTTCTGAACTCAAAAATCAAAAAGGATAACTATGTAAGGTAACAAGCACTGCAATTACATAGTCAATCCACATGCATGCAGATTTTAAAACAATATGCATATAATGAATGCATAGAGATTTAGTTGTCAATTAAAGGTTAAAGAAAACATTTAATGTTATTTTTACTTTTTCATAAACATGGCTTTATATTGATAGAATTAATATATTGTTTCTAATTCTTTCTTGATACCACATAACCTTTCCAAATTTTCTACTTCTTAATGGTTAAAATTAATAGTGTGCTCTTCCACTGTAAATTATATCAAAGCTCAAATATATATATGCATTTCATGTAATAACCCTTAAAAACAAAAATAAAAAGTAAGTTAACATTTATAAAGAAATCACTGGAAAGTGCCAAATTTAACACAATAAGTGTGCTCATTATTCCATGATATAATTTTTTTCATTTATTTATACATTTCTAACTTTTCACAAACATATATTACTCATAAATAAAAATTATACTTGTATATTTAAAAATTTGTTATAATTTCTCACATTTTTCTATTTGTTAAAAAGAAACCATAGTTTTATTTTCTACCTGAAGAAAACTAAAGCATAAAAAGGGGCTAGGGGGCTGGGCAGGGACCTAGCACGGTGACCTTAGTAAAAGCCTTAAACCTCCTCTAAAAATGTATCACATGAGGAGAGACTGAGGAAGCACCATCAGTGCACCTGAGGTGGAGCAGCGCGAGGGTTTCCAGGCTAGTGAAGAGGAGAAAACAGACAGGCAGTTTTTGTAAGATTTCTGAACACCTACTATGTGCGCTATGATTTGCATTGAGGGGAAAAGTACCAAACGACTGCAAAGCATGATTTCTCCACTCAAAGAAATTATTCCAAGGCAGAGGAAGTGTGGGAAAAATAGAAAACCACTGTAACACATTCAACATAATGTCTCTTACATTAAGCAAATCTAAACTTACTTTTCCGAACCTCTTGTATTTAATCTGCATTATTGAAGGAAAATTTGTATTATTAAATAGTGCTAAAATATACAATATATATTCTCCTACAATTAGAAGGCATTGGCCATTTGCATTTAAATCTTGTCAAATGAATCTGGAGTAAGAATCTGTACTTCACTAATAATTTTAGTTTTAAAACTGATTTCTATTTCCTTCCACGGTAATATGATGAATGATGGTATACTTGTGAAATTGCTTCTAACAAATCCTTCAGATTCTATGACATTAAAATGGTGGAGATGTAGAAGATGTAAGATTTATGAAATTGTCTTTGTTAATACTACTTTGGTCATATTTTTGAATGTTTAAATGTATTATTTTAATAAGTACCCTAAAGTTTTGTATTATAATGCCATGGATCACCAGCCTCTTCACTCATGTGACATTTTCAATTATATTTCAGCTTTACGTCTGCCCCAACAAGAAAGTTACTGGGACATCTGTGAAATGCAGTGTTTAGTGGATTAAAATGTGGAATATTATGGAGAGGGTAATAGTATCATACCAAATGATTGACATTCACACCAGTCATGAAAAAGATTGCCTAGTTCCTGAACCAAAGAGAACACTGGCTTAGGAGAATGAAAGCACTGATTATAGGATTTGCGAATAGCTGTATACAGATAAAAAGATGGAATTACAAGGTCAGAAGGCATGTCATGCAAAATCAGTGGTACAGCTCAGATCCTTTCATATGTATCACTGATACTCTTGAGTATGTCCCCAAAACAAAATAACTGAGAACCAATGAGTGGTCACAGTTAAGCTTGCCAAATAAAATCTGTGTAGTAATATTCTCCAAAAGTTCAAGTATTTGGTGAAAATTAGTTTAGTTAGGAAAAACAGCTGTAAATACACATTTTTCTCTGCCCTCACAAAGCTAATAATTTTGTGAGAATATACAGCAATAAAAACATTATTATTAAATGCCTGCTTTGGCAGCATGGATACTAAAATTCAAATGATACAGGTACTAGTGTTGCTCCATTGGGCCTGATGTATTCCGGAAGTGTTCCATAGCTTGTTTCTTTCTTTGTTTGCATTTGCAGGAGGAAAGGCTAAGCTGGCAAACACTCTGAAGGAACCCAGCTCCAGTGTGTTGGCTGCAAAGCCGGGACAGCATGGTAGAAGGGTGACATCGAGCAAGCTGCTTAATTCTCAGTGGCTGGGGGTCAGAGCAAGGGAACAGTGTCAGAGAGAACTAGGTGGGGATCGTGCATAGTACCCAAGGCCACACCTTCATGACCCAACCAGACACATTCAGGAATCTACTTTATTAATCTGTTCGACAATTCTTATATCAACTAAATTGATATGTCAGGACTAATGTTTGGCACAGGCTTTGTATCTTCAAAGATTTGATTTCTACCAATTTCCTTGTCCTGCATTCTTCATATTATATTATCCTACGTCATTCATGCTCATATTTCAGAATATTTATCATACCATTTTCTGTAGCTCTAACAAAATACTTGGAATTGGATACTATGTAAAGAACAGGAGTGTTTTTAACATGCAGTTTTGGAGATAGAAAGTCCAAGGTTGGATGCTTCCATTTCTGTGGCCTAAGGTGAGGCCCTGGAGGCAGACAGCACTGCAGTATGATGCTTGTCTGAAAGGAGTCACATGGCAAGACAGAAAGCCAGAGAGCAGACTTGATTTCCTCACATTGAGCTCAACCTCAAGAAACTTCTACCACTTTCCAACAGGAATCCACCGAGGAGCAAGCTTCAAACCCCTGAACCCTTGAGGAACACACACAAACTGTACCCAAACCAATATGACTGCCAACAGGTGTCTGTGGTTTTCATATAAGTGTATTAACAACTACCATGCTGGGAACTAGAACACATGGAGCAGATCAAGAAAACTTCCCGATGTTGTTCCCTTGGGATCACACACTCCCTCATGCTCCCCGTCGCCCAAAGTATTGGCAAGTGCTGCATCTAAAACAGGTAAGAGAAAAATACAGTGAATGTTTAAATTTTTAAAGATGCATGACAGTAAAAGGCACACTGCCACTAATTCCCATTAAAGTAAACCCCTGTCTTGAGCACACTAATCATTTTTGCTGCTTTCTGAAGCAGTTTTGGAAGTTTCTATTTTTAAGATTTATTTATTTATTTGGTGCAGGGTCTTGTTACACACCTCAGAACCATAGTAATCTCTGTGAAGGGATAATGTAAAAGTAATGTGATGAGTCAATGTAAAACTAAATGTATAAAATTACTCTGCTCAACTTTCTGTCACCCTGCTTCCTTGTAAGACCAGAAGGAGGTTTGGTGTACCATTGATAAATCATCAATAGACTGAGAGTTCCCAGAACACAATGCTCCCAGAAAAAAATGTATGCTGAGTAATGGTCATGCTGTCCCTAAAGGTACTGTTCTATGCTAAATGACAAATTAGTTTGCCAAACAGGATGCAGTTTCTACCCTAAAAACCTCTATACTTCTAAGGTTCCTGGCCATTTGTCCTCTCCTGGGTGAGCATGGTTAAGCATTCCCCGGTCCGTTAATAAAAGGCTCATATTTAAATTTTAATTTGGATTCAGGTTTAATTTCTATCTTGAGAACTCATAACAGTCTCCTGTCTCAGCCTCCACAGCACGGAGATTGCAGGTGTGAGCCACTATGCCCAGGTTCAGTGGCCAGCACTATGTGGGGGCCCGCACAGCCTGTGATACCAGAATCGAACCTGGGTCCTTGTGCTTGCCAGTCAGGAGCTTCGACCGCCAAGATAAGATCTTGATTCGACTCCGAAGTCTTCTTTCTTATCTTCATGAAGTAATTCAAGACAAAACGAAGGCTGCTGCTGAGTGACAACCAAGGGAAAGGCAGACTCATGAAAATTCTTTGGGTCTGTACTAGTTGATACGTTGTGTCATATTATGGAGAAGTTAAGACATTTAATTAAGTAACTCAGCAGAGAGCCAGGATTCTTAGTTTGTAAACATCCTCATCCTGTGCAAGAGGAGGGCATGGATATTGCGTGAGTTCTACACCCCAGCCCCAAGGTAGCTTGTTTATAATATAAGGAGGGGAGAGAGGCTGTCTAGAAGCTGCAGCTGCTGCCCTTCCCTTTGTTCCTCATTGTTTTGTGCTGCATAAATTGCTGCTCTCTGCCATGTGCCACTCTGCCTGGGAGCCTGCCAAGTATATACTGAGATCTCCATGAACTCTGAGCTAAGTAAACCTTTCCTTAATTTTGGGTGTTGTGTATTTTATCCCAGCAACAAGTAAAAAATAACTGAGACAGGGTGTTTTCATCCCTCATTCACCAGATACAGTGATAATTCTGGCTCCTTCCTAAGGTGAAAATGACCATGCAAGTTAATTATTTTTAAGCAGTTTAGGACATTGAAGCAGGGAGAACGGCACATTGAGAAACACTCAAGTAAAACAACTTCCAGCGCTGTTTTTAGAAAGCAACAAGAGTAATGGGATAAATGTGTTGAAGCAAGGTGAAGTATTTTGAGAGGAAGTAATGGTAATATGTATTTCATGGCAATAAATTTCTTAATTTAAACATATGCAATATTTTTCAATAACATCTTATATTCTCTGTCAATATAATTTTGTCATTTTCAAAAACTCACTTAAATAAAATACAATATGCAATTGTATTCACTTCAGATGCCTGCTACAAGAAATCACCACAAATTTTATGTCTCTAAACAGTACAGATTTTATTTTCTATCAGTTTTGGAGGTCAAAAGTCCAAATTCAGTCCCACTGGGCTAAAGTCAAGGTGTCATAATGGCTTCGTCCTCTTGGGTAGCCAGGGGAGAGAGGTTGTCTTATGTCTTCATCCAAAAACTTTAGACTCTTTGATACTATTCCACAGGTCCCTCAGGCTCAGTTTATAAAAATAGAATTTATTCTCTGTTGTTCATTTTGAATCATATCTATTGATTTATTTTAAATTTCAATGATTTTTTTTCCTTCAATTATTGTCTGCGGAGTCTATTTTGTATTATATTTTCCAATTCTAAATCAATTTAGTTCTTTCTATTGTCTATTTCTTTGCCAAAAGAAAACTTGCATTCCATTCGCTTTGAAAGCTTTGGCTTTAACTATTGGAACTTTAGCCTTTCACAGATAATTCCAACATGGGTAACATGTTGCCAACAACACTTACTCATTTTATTTTCCCAGGAGCTGGGGAGATGGCTCAGGTGAGTAAACGCTTCCCTGGCAAGTGCAAGTGCCTGAGTTCAATCCCCGGTTCTGCCAAAAAACAAAAACAAACAAACAAAATCTCATTTTATTTTCCCAAATGAGTTAAATTTTTTTCATATTATACATAATCTTGGATTATATTATAAACATTTTCAGTATTGAGGAACTTAGTATTGTGTCAATTCTGTGGAAAAGGTTTATAATTTTGTTTTACAAGTAAGACCCCTGCTTAGGTATATATTTCAATCTGCCTTTCATGGGCACTGCAGTGTTGCCAACCTAGGGTCTAGAAAGTGACGTATTAATTAATTAATATCTCAAAGGCTCGTGTAGGCTTTCTTAGGCTGTGGCTGAATATAGGAGACCATGAACTAGGTTAAGACATTGCTGGCCCCAGATCTTCCCTTTTGGCTATGTTTCTATTACGTTTGCTTTGCTTTGCTTTGCTTTGCTTTGCTTTGCTTTGCTTTGCTCAATTTAATGTATTTTTTTCAGGGTCTCACTACACAGCTTGGACTCATAGTGCCCCTCCTGTTTTCAGCTTCCCCAGCACTGGGATTACAGGCATGCACCACCATGCCAGGACTGGTGGCTGGCTCAGCATGCCCGGGGACAGGGCCAGTGCGCATGTGGTGTGGGATCCAACTCCTTCCTGCACTTGCCTAGGCAGGCACTTAGTCTGCAGCTATCTCGCTAGCCCTCTGTTACTTCCAGGTTAAGAGGGCACAGAAATGCAAATGACAGCCTTGCACTCAGCTGCTTGTGATAGGAACGGCAGCCTCCAGGGTCTTTACTCTAGCTTATGGAGAACCTCTAGGAAGTTTCAGTTTAGTCTGCAACCAGGACACTCATTACAAATGTATCAGAAATTGTCCCATGGGGTTTGATTTGAGAGATAACATTCACACACATGCATCTTTTATTACTAGCATCTAGAGACGATTTATTTAAATTAAAATTTCTCTACCAGCAGGCATCGCGTCTCAACAGATGTGGTCTTTTAAAAGGTAATGCAAAATTCTGATATAATATTAGTCAGTGATATTTTAATATGACTTGTTTTATGTATTCTTTGTAATTAGTGGAAAAGTGGGACATTGAACAAATTATGAATAAATAACAAGCAAATATGAACAAACATAATATTCCTATTTCTTCTACTTATTGCCTGCCATAATCTTCAAATGGCACTTATTAACTGCCTATTTTATTTGAGTTAGTTATGATAGAAAATAAAAAATCTTTATGAAAAAGATAATTCTATCAACAGAACCATTCCAGTCACCATACTAAAGAACTTGGAGTGATTTCTAAACTCTATTTATACCTTATTTAAATTGGCAAAAGCATTCTTAAACCCAGAATTTCCAATAGATATTCCCTGGTGGTGCTCAATTGGAGGTTATGTTTGCAGATCTGGAGAACTGACCATCTCTGTAAATGCAGTCTAGTTACCAGCAAATAGTCAATCCAATTACCTTAGACCTAAGAAGTTTAAATTAAGCCTCTCCTAATTTGAAGACAATTTCAATTGCTAATAGGGTAATTGCACCTGATTTCAAAGTACAGCCTGTGCTTTTTTTTGAAGAATTCATTTTTGAAAATAGAACAATTCCTTCAGGAGAACAACTATGAAAAGAACACAAGAGTTTTCCTTCATCCTCCTGATTGCTGCAGTATCTCACACAGAAATAATTAATAATAAACAGACCGTCCTCTTTCTTTTGTGTACTTGTATGTGTTCCCAAATTGTCTTACTGTATTATGATTATATTAGCAATTAGTAAAGAAAGAATTAGCACCGCATCTTATTACAGTCAACCTATTAATTTACATTGGGAATTCCCTCTACACTTCCCAGTTCTGTTCTCTTCTTCGTTAAGCCATCTGAGGTTTCACAGAGAGCTCTCCTTATCAAATTAATTCTGAAAGCAGTAAGCTCTGGCCCTTCCCATTTTCTCCAGGAGAGACTTACTAACAGATGTTCTTTTATGTTCTACACGTATCTCTGTGATCCAATTTTGGGGAACAAATGACATACTTCGTATGAAGCAAACAGAGGATGACTCTTTTGGAAAATGGTAGCATAGATTCTTCTACTTAATTTTTAATCTTTCAAACTTTTTAGAGTAACCTTTCATTAGCTCATATTTAGCAACTATAGCCATCTCTTTTGGTGTTCACCATTTTCTCCTGGTCAACATCCACTTAGTATTGTTTTCTCAATCAGCTAATGTACTATATGGAAAAGCTGTGTTTTGGGGAGAATCCTTATGAGTTCTGTGTTCATACTTAAAATAAGTTTGTTCGCAAAGATATACTTTTATAAGATTAACTTATTTTCAAGATAAAAGTTTGTATATTTTCAGAAATCATAATTCAGTATAAACAATGATATAATACAAAAGAGAAAGTTTCACAAGATAATCTTTACATTCATTTTAACTGAATTCATATTTTGAAGAAAGTATCCTAATATAAAGAATCATTTTCCACTCTGATCAGAAAGTTCCCACTAGCCTATGAAATGTACTGGCTATTTCAGAAAGGTACAACTGCAAAATTTTCATAACTTATCTGCTATTCATCTGAAAATGTTTATGCTTTACAAATAGACTGCTGTCAAAATGTTAACATGTGTTTATTTCAATAAGTACAACTCTCTAACAGCATTCTTTCTGACGAATAAAACAGCTGTTGTAAATCTCATTGTGGTTTGTGGCTAACAATATAAAATGAGCTATCACATCATGGTTGCAGTAATAAATCTGTAGTCTTCAGTAATTATTGCCCCCTTTGTTTAAGTCTACATTTTACAACTTAATTTTTGAGAATAATTAAAAATAGTTTTGTGACCTTTTACAGAAATGCTTTGGAGTATGACCAAATCTAAAAGATCAACCAGGACACAGAAAATGATTTGTTTCCTCAACAAATATTTATTGGCCTCTTGTAACATTCCAGCCACCATTCTAAAGTGGCTAAATTCTACCAGAGACCCTGAAAGACAAATATTCCCATTCTGTTGGACATTATAATTTAGGATGTACATTTTAAAAATACATGACAACTTTAACAATTAAATATCTGGCATATAAAAACTACACTACAGAATAGGAAAGGGTAAAACAAATAAATAATTTTTGTTTGGAGTGGGAGAAGATTTTAGCACTAGAGAATAGGCCAAGGTAGATGATGGGGACAAACTAGACAAAGGTAAATGTGTAAGTCACACATAGTCAAGGCAAGAGCATTTGGCATAGGAAAATGCTTGGGGAAGATCTAAAGAGAGATTGAGGAAGGGCAAGAAGTCATAGGCTTAAGGGGCAAAAAGCGAAGAGCAGAACATCAGATCCTAGAGGAGGTGAAAGTATGTAAAGTGGGCTTGATGGCTATCGCTGGACTGAAAATTCCTGTATTGCATTCATCTGAAGTTTACGTGATCTTCAAGACTTTTTAAAAATACTCCCCGTGTATCTGTTGTAACTATACATTACAGTTGGGGCATTTCAGTTACTTTAAATTATTTTTATTTACTTAACAAGATAAAATTGAAAAAGATTGCATTATTGAAAAATACTAAATCAAAGAATCTGTGTTTGAGATTGGAGGTGAGGAGGTAAAGAACTCCATTTTCAGCCCAATCCTTATTCCCAGCAGTGTTCTGATTCAGAAGGCTGCAAGGGTGGGTCTGGGTGTAAATATTTTATCCTTGAAAAAAACTTTTATCATTGAAAACAGAAACACTGAATGTGAAAAAGCGAATTCCAATTTATTATAAGAGCACATTCCAATGGTTTATCTTTTATTTATCAAGAAGGAAGTAAAAAAGAGGGAAGGATGGAAGAGGAAATAGGGCGTGATAGAAAATCTGCAGGGTGACTGAATGTACCAGAGGCAAAATAAAGAGTGGCCCAAAATTTTGAGAAGCATGCATACATACCATTTAAATATAGAATTCAGTCTATTGGGGAAAATCTATGAAATAAGCAACTGGCAAAATGTTTGTGCTCCTCCTAGCACTTGAATAGCCACAGTTTACTAGAAACTATGTGGACATTAAGATGAAAGGTGTCCAACAGATTTCAAGCAACAGAGAGCATTGTCATTCAGAATTAAAGCAGAACCCCCTAGTCCTGAACCAAACTAAAATCTTCTGTTTTGCAGAGCAGAAATGACCTGGCAGGTGTTCACTTTCTACTGTAAATGTCAATGTGCTCTATGAAAGTCAAACTTGCCCAGTTTAGTGTGTTTTGGCAGTTTAATGATTGCTATATCTTTTTATCAGGCCTAGGAATTAGTCTGATAGTATTTATTTATTTATTGAATTCAAGGTCTCACTACACAGTTTAGACTCATAACAATCCTTCTGTCTCAGCTTCCCCAGCACTGGGATTACAGACATTCACCACAGCATGAGATTTCCCAGCCGGCAAGGCATGTGGTACCAGAAATTGGATTCGAGTCTTCATCCTTGCCAGGCTAGTACCTAGACGGTTGAACTATGTCCCCAGCCCCTACTCTACTAATTTTATGATCAAATATTTACAACTCTTCAAATTTGAACTCAGTCAAGTGACTCATTTACAGAGCATCAATAGACTTGAATGTTATGGAACTGGGATGATTTGAAGCCCCACGTCATATAGTTCACATGCTATTTAAATTCCTTGACTACTAACTTAAAAATATGCATCAAATCAAAGTAAACTGTTTTATAAACTGCAGTAGAAACCACAAAACCTCTTTACCCATAACATTCTTAGATACTCCATCAAGAAACAAGATACTCTAAAAAAAAAAAATCTCTATAGCCTGTCTTCTTTTAAAGCCTATCAGAAAAAAAAAAAAAAGTTTGAATTCTGAAATTGGCTTTGGCATCCTACATAAAGCTTAATTGATAAGCAGCTAACTAGAAAATGTGACTTTTTAAAAATCCACAACTCCAGTTATTTATTGTTTCATTTTTAAATTTGCAATAAATATTACCTTTCAAGGACACTGAGGACTGCGGCTTTGGAGAGCCTCATTTCTAAGGAGATAATTCTCACTTCTAATTACAACAATAAGAAGTATGTCCATAAATTAATATTCTGTTTAATGGGCTATTCTTTGCTTGATAACATGGATGATTTTCTTCCTTTTAGCATCTGCAAGTAAAACAATGAATTCATTTTAGAGTAAACCCTGTAGCCTATAAAATGTCACTTTTAGGAAAAGATGGTGTCAAATCTAAGAAAAGCATAATCAATAGAGTTGGCCTCTCAGAAATGGTGATTGTCAAGAGGTGGCATTTCAGTACTTTCTCTAATCCTTAGTCTCAACCAAGTGAAATTTGCACTTTTATATCAAGAATTCAACATGCCTTAAGTGTTATCTACTAATTAGAGAGGATACTCCAAGTATCTGATAACCTTGTTTCTAAATAAAACAAATTTTTTTCTGAAACAGTAAATATTATTTACCTTGCTTACAATAAAATTATAGCATTTGGGTATACTTTATTCTGATTCTATTTTACTTCTATAAATGTTACCATAAATCAGATGCACATAAAGTCGCTTAATGCATTATTTAATGTGTGCTTAATTTCTAGTAACACTTGTAGAATTAGAGACAATGAAAAGATTTAAAAGAGCATTACAGGCTTGAGATATTCAGAGATGAGCGATGTCTCGTGATGATTGTTTGAGACGCTGATCTTTTCTCTCATCATCATGACACATAGATATTTGTATATATAATTTATATAAATATGTATATCACATGATATACATCCTAGAATATATAGTGGTTCCTGTATGCACAGTGGTACCTTAGTTCATAAATTCTTTGGTTTGCAAACAATTTGCTTCCCACACAGAAGCATTAGTAGTTGTTTGTAGATTCAGTGAAGCTTGTCATGAAGGATTAGCTATCTGCACTTCAGGCTAAGAACTGGCCCAACAATGCTCCCCTTCTTCTCTCCCATCAGTCACCACACAGAATAGGAGCAACACCTGTGCTTGAGTTGGTTTCCCCTCGTATCTACAAAGAGAAGAATTACTGACGTCACCTTTCTATGAAACTGGAAAGTGGTTTCACTCAATGAGGTTTGATTTCATTAAGTCAGTGAATAATATTTTCTTTGTGTTTTGTGTATATAAGAACTTATATTCAACATTATGAACACAGGCAAAATTTTTTGATATGTTCATTTTCTCATGAAGGGGCTCAAAATTTAATTAAAGATAAAAAAACTTAGTATCTCATTCAAGTGGCTGGTGGCTTTAAAGACAGACTTACAACAGAAGACCTGTAGGTTTTCAATTGGATTTATCTTTGAAGACATGCTTTTCTTAAGCAAGTATGTGGCACTTTCTTAGGAATTAGCTGCACATAATACCACCTAGAGGCTTCTAACTATATCAGCAGATCACATTATCCTAGTAATATTATTCCTATATAAAAAACCTGTTTCTTTATATATAAACACACTTAATCTGAAATTGCTTGCAATAAAACACAGGCTTAGAACAAGCTGGACATGTCAAATGTTGAATAGTTGATTGGAACAGGTAAACTTTTATCCCAAGTTTAGAACTACTCATTGCACAATAGTACACAAAGCCTGGACCAAAATACTTGGGCGTTCCCATAAGCCCGATGTGATTAAACAACAACAAAAACAAAATAAAACCACTGAAACTAGAACCCAAAGATCAGACCCACATTCCACCTACTAGTAACTGCAGCCCCATGACCTTGGATAATTAACTCATCTGGACCTATTTCTCATTTTAAAATCTGGTTATAATTTTACCTGGCCTATTTATGACACAGGGATATTTTGAAGTTCATATTAAATGATGTACTAGATTTCCTGTCCTGGATATGAGGCAAAGAAGCTGAGAATTAAAAGTATGCAACAGGAGACAAAATTAGTAAGAGCCCAAATTACTACATTTATGTTGGGTAGAAACTACCATTGCAGGAAATGAAGGACAGGAGAGGTCACTGAGGCATCATCAATAAAGGCTTATAAATTAGTTTTGCTTCAGGTTTCTCCATCTTCTGATCTGATTGATTAAGAAAAGCACTACACCTAAAATATCATAGTTCTAGAATAGAATTCTGCTCGGTTTAAGAAAGACAACTGATTTCACTATATGCATGAAAAAGGATTTTAGCAGGTTATACATACTCAGTTCATATTTTTTCAAATTTCCTCTCTAGTGTTTTTAATGATATTAAAAGCATCTATTTTTTTTCAGGTCCTAACAATAGAAGAAATATCACAACTGATACAATATACTAAGCACCATGTACCGCAGTACCTTCTTTTAGTCACCTCCTCATGCCTAGGACAAATACCTTGACATCCAAAAAACTGAGAAAATTATTTCATGAATAGAAAATAAGACAGGAAAAGAGATTCAAACAAGGAACCTTAGCTCAGAGTACATAATTTTCCCACAAGTATAAATCACCATTTGTTCTTTTAGGCCCTGTAAAGCACCTGCACACACACACCCACCCCCACACCCACCCCCCACATAGAGGTTTTCTTTCATTCAGTCTGCCCTGACTTTGTATATACACCAACAGTCCTTACTACATTTTGAGAACCAAAGAAAGAGGCAAGAGAGGAAGCTAGTTCTAATTCGGAAGAATTGTAAGACTGCCTTCATGATCCACTCTGATTCACTAGGGTGAAGTTGTGGAAGCTTTTTTAAAAAACTGATTAGAAGTTTAAAACTACAGAGTAGAGAAGGTGTGTAAGTGTAGACAGGCATGTTTACTGAGGCTGTAAGTAACAGATCACAGTGGTAGAGTTGATGATTTTTTAATAACTTTTGAAACAAATTTAGGTGCAATTGAGTCACAGAATGCACACATTTAACATACGCAAATGAAACCTGATGAAGTTTGTGAAAAGGAGCCATTTCTTTATTTCCCTCCATACCCTTCAAACTTCTACCCCGTGTAACCTTCTCTCTCAGCTTCTAGTTATCTGCATGTAAATACAGTAAAACAAAGCAAGCTGATTTATCACTCTTAAACCTCAAGCACTTTGGTCCAAGCCATTATGAGCAATTTAACATTGGTTATAATTTAATTCCCAAGTAAGCTATAGCTGTACTGAACATATACTCATATTTTTCATTATTCCAAAACTTCCATCTTAATATATCACTACTATGCATAATACTTAATTAAATTCATTTTAGTGTAGTATGTCTGGATATAAGGTCAAACACCTTCTTTAGTTACATAATTTCTATTCGTGCTGAATGTATCTAAGCAACAGTGATGTTTGCAGTAAAATAATTTAAATTTCCTTCCAAACCTGGTTTTTTGTGAAGCTAACGGGAATATATTTATATACTACCTTGTACCTAAGAGAGGTTATTTGGGCCTCAATTTAGGTACTCATAATCCAAATAATGAAAATGGCATTTTACTGAGACAAACTGTATAATTATATATTTACATTTTTCTGTTTATAAACGATTAACATATAGCTTCATTTGCTACTCTATGAAGGAAAAAAGACAGGTATTACAATAGTTTTTCTATATAGACTTCCTTATTAATATAGCTGGCTAATTGAACAAATGAGGAAAAAAAATGCCCCTATTTCCTGACTCCATTGCTCATATTCTTCCAGAATATGGTACCGTTTTTATCTTTGCTCAATTTAAAACTTTATAATTTCAGGCAGCTTTCCATGGTATATAAAACTAAATAAAGAAACCTTGCAGAGAAGCAAAGACCAAGAAGGTTGACAATTAGGAGAGATCAGAATAAGAAGAGAAAGCCGAGTTTAATTCTGTGCTTTTTGCACCTACGGTACAGAGAGCAACTATTAATCCTTGATCCTGCAGATGAGTCAGTGCACATGGCCAAACCCAGCGCAGTCCTATGGAAGGAAATCGTTTGTGATGAGAAATGCTTTTGTTCCAATCCCAGATCAAGGACTGTAGATCTTTATATCTTACAAACTATTTTTCTTGCTTTACCTTTAATCTCACCTATTAAATGAGGAAATAAAAATAATAGCCACAGAGTCCCTAAAAGCACAACATCATGCATCCTCATCAGGGCAACCCATGTGTCAATCGCAATGGTGAATATTATTTTTTTAAGCATATTGCACATTTTTATTTTTTTATTTTTTTCATATACAATCTTTTTAAAATTTTTTTATTTTATTTATTTATTTTTTTAATTTTATTGAGAAATATCTGTGAGACAGTTTCACAATTGATTAATAGGACAGTTTCAATAAGTAATACATTGTACACTGTTA
>NDGN011438928.1:0-18135 GCA_002564285.1 Tympanoctomys barrerae
GTGTGTGTGTGTGTGTGTGTGTGTGTGTGTGTGTGGTACCAGTGATTGAACTCAGGACCTTGCTTTTGCCAGGCAAATGCTTATCCTACTGAGCTCTCTCTCTGGCCCTCTTGTATCATTTTTAATGATTTTTTTTTCTTTAGTCACTATTTTGTATTCTTTAAAAAGCAAAATTGCCTTTAAGAAATGAGAAAGAATCTACATAATTTTGCCACAGGAGATGTTTACTTATTTAGACTATCATGACCACATCATGTCTTTCCTATTTTCCATCTAATGACACTTGGAAAGAAGATGAAGTGAGAACATGAACGGAAGTCCTTCTCTCTGCATTTTTAGACAGTCTGAGCCTAACATTTGTCAAACATTAGTGTATGTGTGTGATTTTCTTGTGTGAGGTGATACCCCGGGGCCACACACACACCATGTCAGTAGCTGCATTTAAGTACTATAGTGTATTGTATTCCTTAAGGGTCATCAACAGCTTGAATAAAAGCAGGACCTACCACCACTTCTCCCTTTGCTCTGCAAATATCCAAACTCTGAGTTCAGAGTTTGTGAAACAGCATTGACTTTTTTTCCCCCCAAACTTTCAGAATATATATATATATATTGTCTCACTGATCCCATGGTTAATATGGTTAATCTGAGTTTCTGGTTAGGTACCCCTTCTTTTATTATTTCATTTAATATTTTAGTTACCTCCTCCCAAATATCCAGTAGAAAATTTTAGAGAATTCAAAAGTTTTCAAAATGATGTTACATTAAGTGTCCTGAATGATAATTTTAAAACCCAGGGGGCTTTCAAGGTCTTATCTAGAGACCAAATCCTTCTCCCCTTTGATTTAAATAACCCAAAAGATAAGAATAGAATTTACACTTTAAGTGGTTGGAAAATATTAAAGAAACCTATTTCATGACACATGGAATGTAAATTTCAGGATCTGCAAGCTTTGCTTATGCACCAGCCCCACCATTGCATAAGTGTATTGTTTAAAAATGCTTTTATGTTATAGGAACAAAGTGAGTAGTTATAATGAAAACTATATGTTTGTAAACTTAAAATATTCACTACATGTTTTTTATAGAAAAAGGTGAAAACTCACACACTATAATTATCTTGTTGGAAAGAAAGGGCAACTAACTTGCAAAACATGAACGCTTTTGCTCTGTGTCAAGATTTCTAGATTTAGGGGCTGCGGAGATGGCTCAGTAGAATAAGTGCTTCCCTGGCAAGCACAAGGGCCTGAGTTCAACCCTGGTTCTGCACAAAAAAAAAAAAGATTTCTAGATTTAGAAATTCTGAATAATTGCAATATTTCTTTTCCCTAAAATGACAGGGCTCCCAAAAATGCTTTCATGGTAGCACTTTTTGTGACCACTTCTGTAATCACAGGATGACATCGAGACTTTTTCTCACTTCAGATGTCTACCATCTATGATTTACCTCTCCCCTTTCTCTTGCTAACCAGTTTATTCCAGGGATATTCTATTTGCCCAGGCACATGTAGTTTAACTTTGTTTTGATGTCTTTGGGTGTTCAGTTTCTATTCTAAACTACTTTTTCCTGTTTTCTCATATAAATCTTTTTAAGTTTATCTCAGTGTAGCTCCCCCTAATACCTTAATCTTATAGGGACAAGCTGGTCTCTGAACTTCTAATACTTACCTTATCACTATGATATATTCTTATGACAATAGTATTGGGCTTAAAAGTGAATTCAGTCTTACTAAGACTGTGAAAACAATAAAACACACCTTAACAGCTCTGTGAGAAGCTTTCTGTGGATCCTATTGGAAGAGGCTATCTGAACTGAGAAGAATCAATTATTTCCACAGAAACTCAAAGCCACAGAAAATAAATCCTGGGGGCCAAGACTGCCAAACATTTTCTGTGGTGAAGCAGGACAAGAGATATGGAAAGCTGGAAAGGAACCACCTACAGGCATCCTACATTATGTGTCATCCCTAAAATGAAAATACAGAGCAGAGGAAAGTGGCTATAACTCATGTGGGATGGTACTGTGTTGCACCCACTTGCTCAGTCATGGTTCATTAGATTGAAACAAGTTCCTAGTATTGTCATCACTCAGAGAATCTGAACACATTTATTCCCTCCATTGTGTGGTAAATTCACTTAAGGGGAAGAATATAAGATTATGTATTCAAAACATCAAGCAGAGAGGAACATTTGATGATCATAACTATGCTAAAGATAAATTTTTAACTGGAAGTGCTGAAACTCCTTACATATGTGAAAAGTTCATTTGAGTAACTTTAATTATAAACACTGAAAAACAATGTAAAAGAAGACAACAGAAATATCCCTTTGGAGAAATCTCTAAAACTCATTACTAATAATGAATTTTCTACCTCGTAAATTCAAAATGATAAAGTCACAGACAAAGCATTATTGTATACATACACTTAGGTAAGATTTCAGTTTTCTTTCCTTTTAGTTTTCACCAATCATACTGATCTTACTTGATGCCTACATCAGTTCATAGATGCCATACTGAAGTGAACATCTTGGTCAGTGAGATAGCTCAGTAGACTAAAGTGCCTGTTTAGGCTTGCTCAGGCAAGCACAGGGACTGTAGTTGACCCAGCAGCATATGCTGCACTGGCCCTACCCCCAGGGCATGCTGAGCTGGCCAGAGTCCAGGCATAGTGGCACCTGCCTGTAATCCTAGGACTGGGAAGGATCACCACGAGTCCAAGCTGCATAGTGAGACCTTGCAAGAACCAAATACATTAAAAAATAAAATTAAATCAAAAAATAAAGTAGACATCTCAAGAGTGGAAAAAAGAAAAGAAAAAGAAACATGATTACAATGCATTGTACCCACAGAGAATTTTCCTAAGATTACTTCTATGGTAATTGTTTCAGGAAGAAAGGGATTGATTTTATCTTTCCTAAGATTTATTTTTCACATAAAATAGGTAGAGAATTTAATGATTCATTCTAGTCTCTATAGAATTCAAAAGTAGAATAAGATAAACAAACCACAACCTTCAGAAAAATAAGAACTAATAAAGAAATAAAATAAAATACAGGATGAAGATTGATACTTTGGGCTAAAAGAATTACAATTCTTTATGTATAGTAAAAAAAAAAACAAACCAAAACAACTATAGTATATTGCTGCAAGCCAAGCATTATTCAAAGTGATTTATAAGCATTGATTTATTTAAACATCATAATACTCTCTGAGGCAGTTCTCTTCTTACAGATAAAGAAATTTAGAAGAAAATTACTAAGTACCTTGTCTAAATTCACACAGCCAATAAATGGTGGAGGAAGGATTTGAGGCTTGGCATTCCGGCTCCTAAGTTCATGCCTCAAATCTTACACAGCAAGCTGCACCTCAGCTCTCATTTGTTTGCTTTCTTTACAGGTTTTTATTGTATGGCACTGTCATATTTTCTATATATATAGGTCTTGTGCTCCAACAAGTAATTTCATCTGGTATCAAAGGTCATCGGTGTGCTGTACAGATTCTGAAACTCTGGTTTCTAACACTTTTTAATGATATATAGCTATAGCTGCCAAGCAAATATTCCTACCTGTGTAAGTGCCTTTAACTTGATGTATCCCAAATGAAGCTATGATTTCCCCCTCACTTTACTTTTCCTTAATCCAGAGCACTCAGCTACTCAAGTGACCAAATGCAGAGAGTAGGTCCTGTCCCTTTAGATCCTTCCCAACAATACTCATTTTCATGAGATCCTACTTTAGCTGTTTTATTCACCTAAAGCTTTCCTCATTTTGTTATTAGCTTAATCTTTGTTTTGTTGTTTTCTGTTTAGTTTTAGTTTTAGTTTTGTAAGTTATAGGGATTCAACTCAGGGTCTTTGCACTGAGAACATCCCCAAATCTTTCTACTTTAATTTTGACTCAAAGTCTCACTAAATCAATAAATTTCCGGGCTAGTCTTGGGCTTTCCATCCTCCTCTTGCTGGCTTCCTGAGTGCACAGATTTCAGATGTGCACCACCACATCTGGCTTCTTCAAAATATCACAATTTAAGTGATCACCAATTATTATATAGACTACTAAAATATCCTCAATGAATATTTTTCTTCTTTGGTATAGCCATAGCTTCCAAAACAACTAAGATACAAATACAGTCATGTAAATCCTCTCATTACAAATATGGGTGCTTCTAGATGGTTCCTCACAAGGCACAATGGGTTGTTTGGGAGTACTGTACTTTCAATTGTTCTTATAACACTCTCCAATACTTAATCATGGTGCATTAAAAATTGCCATTGTAATTGTCCAGCTCCCAGCCAGGACTGCAGCCTCCTCAGTGGCCTGGACTCACTGCTTCAAGACCTAGCCTCAGGCTGTCTTTACTGCACTTTTAGTAATGATTTGGTTGAAGAAACTGTCACTGCTTTGCTCTGAACTCTTGTTTAAAATATAAAGCTCAAAGCTATTATTTATTTTATTTTTTTCATGTATTTAGTACAGGATCTGTAGGGTCTACAGGCTCTCAATACATAGATCAGACTCGTAGTGATTCTCTTGCTTTCAGCTTCCCAAGCGCTGGGATTACAGATGCATACCACCATACCTAGTCTCAATTGCTGTCAGCATGCCCTAGGGGCACAGCTGGTTTGGCAAACCAGAGATTGAATCCCGGCCACTGCTCTCTGCTTGAGTAGGCTCTTTAGTCTGCTGAGCTATCTAGCCAGCCTTTCAAATCTTTTAAAAGAAATAAGATTTCATTCACAGTTTGATTCCAGGGTACTTCCCAGCCACTGTCCTTTACTGTGTCAGCCTGCAAGTGCAAACTCCAGTCTTGATTACCAAATTTCTCATGGTCTGTGTGGCATCTGGCTTTCTCACACTGTCACACTTAATTATCTACTGTTTTTACAAAAATATTTTCAAAAGCTACTGAATGATCAGAGTTTTATCATGAATTCAAAATAGGTTATAAGGATGTTCCCCTATTATATTTATAGGATATTGTAGTTAAAAACTTCCTGAGCAAACATACATTTTACTGTTATCCAATCTATTCTTTTCAGGAGTGATAGCCCAGGCTGTACCATACATTTATAACGGGTGTGTCGCAGAGCTTACAGTCACAGGTTCTAGAATGAGATGGCCTTAACATGGGAAGATAATTTGGAGAGATAAAGTACTTATCTCTGTGACTTAACTTTCTCCTCTACAAAATGAAAGTAGAAACAGATCTAAGTGTTGTTATGAATAAAGGCACACCTTAGGCATACATAAATAAAAAATGTTAATGAATATTAAGCATCAATGTTATTGCTATTTATATCCCTGATTCCTCAAGATCTTTTTCCTGGATATATGGCCAAGAAACAAAATAGTTTTGGGGACTAGGATGCTCTAGTGATTATATATTAATGATCCATGCTGGTATATTTTGGAGAAAATAAGCAGTGTCTGGCAGGTGGACTAGAGTTCAAACATGTGGACTAGAACATAGATTTCAGTTACAACATCAATGTTGAGTTGGTACGTAGAATCGGAAGAAAAGAAGGCACCCTGCAAGAGTGTAGAATGAGAAGGAAAAGGCTGAAGAAAGAACATCTAGGCTCATCAGTAGACTGTCAAAGGAGCAGCAAAGTCCTGATGGGGCGGAAGAAAGGGGCAGATCACTTCTTTAATCAGTTGTACTAACTTTTCACTAGTATGGCACCCAGCACATAACACACACCTATCAAATGTTGACTCAGAAACCTGAGCTGTGATCTGTAATGCCAGGCTTTAATCTGTTCTGTAGAATGGAAGAGCTAAAGAAGAAAAGATGTGTTTTCAGCAGTAGTTCTTATGTACTTAATCTAAGCAAATAAGGAGGACTAGCATTTTCATATATTGCATATACCTGGTATATATGCCAATGCCAATGCTGAAGCACAGTGATGTTTGAAATGTAGTTTTATTAATCTTTATGTATGTAGTTTTGTTAATTTTTATGAATTAGTGAATCTTTTAGAAGGTATAAGAAGGCTTTTTGATTGAAGACTTTATTTTCCAGGAAAAAAAATCTGATATTCAATTATATTTCCAAACATATGTCAAAGGCAAGTAAAAGTGTGACAATTTTATGTAGAAAAGAACATTATAGTGGACCGCTGTCCCTCCTACTTCTCTCCTACAAACTCATACATTAGTGCCAAATTCTCTAACACATTCAGTTTTGACAAGAAAATGGAAATTCAGAAAGACCAAATAATTTGTACATTATGCAATAAAGTGATGGAGTCTGAATTTAATTCCAAGCCTAAATCCAATCTCGTCTTCACCACAGCTCTGTATTCTAAGGAACAGAAGAGAATGCAATAAACAGCACCCTGGCAAGTCTTTTGTCTGTCAGGCCTCACCAGGACATTGTGCTTTGTCCTTGGCTGATTGACATGTATGGAATACTTTTATGAATTATTGTAAATAAATTAATATGAATATGCCTCATAGTCATCAGAATCTTATTTTGAAAATGTAAAACTTAGTTTATGTCTCATCATTAACCACTTGTAATCCAAATACTTTCTTCTATGTGGTAATTTCATCATCATAAGGCCTGATTTAAATAAGGTTTCTTCAAGGTATGTGATTAAATTGGAGCAAATAATGATGGCTATAACAGACAACCAGATGCAGTGAGTCTTAGATGTTTTCCTTATTAAACGTTTTCATAATAAAATACACAATTTTATCAGCATTCTTAAAAACCCACTTATTTCCAAAAGATTTTTAAGAGAGTTCTTTATACGACAGATGTTAGATATTCACAGGTGAGTGACCCACAAAGATCTGGTGACATAATTTTTCTATGGTCTTCTCTCTTCCCCTCACCAGAAGAGAAACACAGCAAAACAAAACTCCAGTGCCAGTCCCAGCAGCTCAGGATGGGAAGCCTGGACGGCACACCCTGGGGTGTCTCTGTGAAGAGAAACAGCTCCTAGGTGCACAGCAGGGGGAAAAGCACTGGTCTGTGCAGGCTCTGACTTCCTCTGCACAGAGGACACTGTGCATGCTATGTTGGTTGGCATCTTCGGCTGAATAAATGACCAAGGTATGGACACACTCCCAGCAAGAGCAAGGGTGCAGGGCAGACCCCCGCAGTGCAGCCCTCTTCCAGCAGGGAAGCCTAGGAAGCCCCTTTCCTGGAGTGAAGAGCAATGGCTATCAAGAGTGGAGTGCGGAGATGGATTTACATTTTCCCAGCTGCAGTCTTCTGTGGGGTTCTGTCAAATATATCACAACATGTGCTGCCTTTTAGGGCTCTCAGAGAGACAATGTGAGACAGTGTAGGTGACTGAATGGGAACCATCATTTCCTTAAAAGCTTGTATAACTCTAAAGCCGAGAGGTCAGGTCGTTTTAATTTTCACGTCAAGTATGACTAATTGATGGTGACTGCCAGGAACAAAATGTTGACAAGAATTCCAAAGCCTCCTTGGCCTCAGGGTGTAAGAGGGCTCCTATGTCAGGTGCAGTAATAAGAAGGAAAAGAAAAAGAATGGAGTCTAAATATGTATTTGCCTACTTTGTGTTAATAGCAGATACAGAAAATAGTTCACCCTTACAAAGAGATGAAGAGGTATGATGTCCACAAAGGAACTTAGATTTCTGGACTTCATTTGCATATATACAAATAACAATGCGTTTGGCTGTCATATGTGGTAGTATCTTGAATTCAGATCATTACTTTAAATGACATAACATATTTAAGTATTAGAACCTTCCTGCAAAATTTCATTATAATTTCTTTTTTAGAAATGACAAAATCAAGGCATAAATACTTGATTCTGTTTCTTAAAGTTTTAAAGTTAGAGGGGCATGGAACGTTTTGAACCAGAAAAATGATAGACATTGAGTGTTAATATTCTAGCATATCTGTACTATTTCCAATATTTATTTGTTGATCATTAGAAGTCAACAAATTTCACCTGTAATACTGAGGAAAGCCAAAGTCTTACTTCTGTGGTGGATTTTTTTACAATAAATTCAATGTCTTTGAAATGAACAGCAGCTTTACCCTCCGCTTTCATTTTCAAGGGCTTCCATGCCCAGTCGAAATCTCTGCTGAGGGCTATAATCAGGCGCCTTGCTAAGTTTCATTTGCTATTACTACCATTGTGCTGCTCTCTACGGGGACAGATTAATGGATGGTCATGGTATTGCCCAGGAATCTAAGTGCAGTTTTGACACTCAGTCATGACTTCTGCCACATTGGAAATTGAGGCTGCAGGGCTCATCTTCCTTAGACAGGCTATCATGTTCTTTTATAAGGCAATCAGAAGATGGAACTGCAGCAAGAAAAATTGAGGCAAGTGATAAAGAAGAACCTCCTGGCAAGAAAGATCATTAACCACTGGCAGATTCTCCCAGGAGACCAGAACTACTTTTCCCAATAGCCTGAGAGGAGCTGCAAGGATGGTGCAGATAGTCATCTGCCCCAGAGAAAAGTACAGGATCTCACCCTTTCTCCAGGATGATTCCAGGATTAACATCACTGTACCTCACATTGAAAGGGAGTGAACACAATTCCCAAGTCCACGTATATTTCTATAAAATTAAGGAAAATAATTTTCTGAGTAAAAGTAATTTCAAACTCAAATGATTTTCAAGGAGCAACATTTTCTCATTTCTAAACCTGTGTCCAGAACAGAAGTAAACTGAAGAAAAATTAGCAACAAGGTGCTCAGCTGTCCCATGAAACTATCTTATCTAGGTACTTGCTATTGGCTGCTAAATCCTGCAGAAAAACTGTGTGTCCATCAAGGGCGCAGTGTGGGGAAGCAGGTGATCCATCAGAGTTACCCTCTTTCAGATCTCAATCCTCAGTCCTGCGCTTTGCAGAATTCTGATGCAATTTATCTTGTTTCACTTTAAAATCAAGATATCAGAGTCAATACAATTCCATGATGTAATCTGATTTCCAGTCATAACAAGTCCTGCAGCCCACGAGTGGTGTTAAGTGACATAACATATGGCTTCACAGGACACAGTCATTCGCAACGAGCAGTTGACTTTTCCTGTTCCACGGCTCCCTCTGCATCTATCACCTGCATCCTACAATTTCATACCCCCGAAGATGCCACTTTCAATCTCATTCTTTCCACTTTTTCTCTGCATGAAGCAACTGAAACTCATTTATGCTATGCTATGGTCAATGTCAGATGCAGAATTTGGGAACACAGCTCATTTTGCGTGCCAGGAAGTGAACTTGGGACCTTGCACTTGCTAGGCAGGTGCTTATGCTGCTGAGCTATCTTCCCCACATTTTTGCATATATTTTGCATAGATCTATTTCTTCCTTCTTTGTACTTGGTCTGATGGGTTAGTCTGTGGGTCCCTATCCACTCCTCATACACTTCTACAAAGGAATAAATCTCAGAACTTTCAAAGTTTAATGATTTTTAACTGGCACATGCTGATAAAATTCTTTTGTGCAAACTAACTGCCTGACTTACTCAAAATTACCAACTTCTGGATTTGTTTGAGGCCCCACATACCTTGCACTGTATATTTTGGCTTTGACACTGGTGTTCCTCTCATTTTGAAGCTATAGCTACCTTATCCACGTCTGATTTTATAATTCCTTTTTAAAAAATCTTTCCTGTGCTGCTCTATGACTTAAACAGACACAAGAAATCAAGCCATGAAACTAAACTGGATGGATAGAAAATTTGGTTATTTTATTCATTGCTGACAGTCTTCACTTTGCTGAATCTAGTGGTGACTCATAAATTCAAATGAAGTTTGAAGAGCACTCAGTCTAGTTGGTTGTTACTGAAAGCAATTTCTTCACTGGGCTTCCTACCACTCAACCTACTTCACTGGTTGTTTGCCTGTCACTTTGCTGGCACCTGCCTCCAGATATTAGAGGGTTGTAAATTGTATTTCTTCGTTTTTCTGTTGCTGCTTAATCCTTTCGTATACTCAACCATTTCTGTAACTTTGAATATATTTACATACTGATGATTCATACTTATGCACATGTAGTCCAGACCTCTCCCCTAAACTCCAAAGGAGATATTCAACTGCCTACTCAGATGTCTAACAGGTCAGTAAATATAGGATTTACCATTCTTGTATAACAATTGCCAAGCAATCAAATTCAAAACGCTGTTGCTGTTCCCATGTTATCTGCCTTTTGTGAGTCATCCTCAACATCCTTTTCAAATTCAGGTACTGGTTGATAGCTCTTTCTTTGCAAGTCTCTGCTTGACTCAGCACCATTAGCCATGCCATATTAACAGATCCTCTAAGTGAACTGGACCTCATCACCCACCCCTCTACTTCTGTCATGTCTCATACTTCACATGCTATTGCTCCAACCTGACTTTGCTTCGCTCACTGTCTGCTGCTCTTGTACAAATTTTATACTATCCCAAAGTGGCAGCCAAGGAGCTAAGCGCAGTTTTAAGCATGACAGAGGGCAGTTATCTGGAGGCAGGAGCCATTATCCCATTACCAGCTCGCTAATCTGTAGTCAGAAGCGCTGCCATAACCTTAAATTCCTGATTACTTATTTCATTGCATCGCCTAAGGGCTCATCAATTTTGACTTTTTCGACTTTGAAGATTAGCTTCACCCACCTCACCTAGTGCCTTGCTCTTTGCACTTTCCCCTTTTCACCGAAGGCCTCACCCTGTTCTGGCATTAACTGAGTGACAGGTTACCTCCCGCAGTTGGCTCTGGCAGTAACTGTGTCTCCACATGGGGCTGCTGGACTGTGCTGAGCTGTGAGCTGATGTTAATGAAGTTGCCCTTTTAGAAAATTAACTTTTCTAATGAACATGGTGACGAAGGGAAGCCAGTTCCTAAAATGAAGGAGTGTATCTGTTTAACTGACTTGTCGAACATTTAAACAAAAAAAGAAAAAATCATCATTGTTGTCTGTATAGGTGTTTTGGGTGGCATGCACCATTGACAAAGAGTAAGAAAAAAATATAGTTTTAAATATATTTCTTTCTGTTATAAAATTAATCTTAAAGAAAATTTGCCTAGGTTATTAAAGTTTTAAGAGAAATATTATCGATGCTCCCACCATCCAAAGACCCTTACAGATAATTTTTTCTGAATATGCTTCTTTTGTATTACCATTAGTGTTTATATAAATGTTTCTATAATCAAATGTCAAACACTTTTCTATGTCATCACGAATAGTTTGTGAATATTCTGTCTAATAAATATGCCTTGCCACTTATTGATTCATATTTTGGTAGGATCAGATTACCTTGATATTATAAATAAAACTGTAAGAACATCTTGGCAACAATTTCATATGTGTTTTTAAGGTTTTCCAAATATTTAAGATTTTCTCCTTACATATATATTCAAAAGAGAGAATTACTTAGCCAAGAGGTATGAATATTTTTAGATGTGGCATGAAGTTTAAGGAAATGAAATAAATTCAATAATGAATCCCATTTGACTGTTTTAGTCTCAAAATGTGGAAACTGAACAGAACCCCAGAAAATTAGAATTGAGAATGAACTAGCAAATGGTATAATTCAATGCCTTTACTTTAGTATGAGAAAATGGATTTAAAAGAAGCTGCATTGCTTCTAGTTACATGGTTGTGAGGGCAGCTAATAGCTGACACAGAACTTGGTTGCAGATTTTCTGATTTTAATTTAGTGCTCGTTCAATGATACTGAAACCTTCTCAGCACTAAGGAACTCTGACCCAAAGAATAACTTTTATTTTGTCCAGAAGCAGGAATATTTCAAACAAATATTAAACTATAAACTATGTAGAACCTATGTTTTATTTGTAATATAATATTCTTAACTCATGTTTGATTTGATTCTCTCATACAGTAAATACAAGCAAAATATATACCAGTTCTCAGAAAATTTCTGAGAATTCTGATAATGATAAAGACTTATCAGTCATATTTATATTCCACTTGAAAAAAAATTTTGAAAACTAAGTAGTCAATTAACTTCTCAAAGTGTGATTTTCTGTACAAAGCAATCATATATAATCACCTAAAAAAAGCAGTGGGTACCTGTTCCTGTGTTTGCTCTTTTCTGTCTAGGAATGGAAAAAGGATGCTTTTCTAGCACTTACATGTCATTCAGAAAAATTATTGTCAAAAAGGTACTAAATAGTTTATGTAATTTTTACAAGGAATTTATGTTTTTATATCAACATATTTAAACCAACTAAAACCAGAAATCTTACATTTTACTGCACAAAATTTGCTCAAATTTGACTTTAATTATTGGTTTGTTTGTTACAGGATCTGGCCACATAGCTAGAACTTGTAGTGATCCTCCTGTCTCAGCCTCCCCAGCTCTGGGATTATAGGTATGAGCCACCATGCCTGGTTTCTGGGCTTGTATGGCATGCAGTACCTGGGATGGAACTTGGTTCCTTGCACTTGCCAGGTAAGTGCTTAGACTGCTGAGCTTTGTCCCCAACCCCTCAAATTTAACATTTACAATAGGTTTATTCTTAAATATTTTCTATTAGCTTACAACTTGCAATACGTATCTTCAAAATTTAATTGATCAGGGCAAAATACATTTTTATAAATAAAACAGAATTAGCTAATTTTGGAAAATGTTGTGCAGGTAAAAAAGTGACCCACACTGTATAAGAAAGACAAGTTGACAGAGAAAAAAGGGCTGGAAATTGTCATGTCCTAGAGAAATATGCAGTGGTTGGCATACGACCCAGGGATGTCTTGACATAGACCAGGAAGCTTTGAAATGCACATACAAAGGGAGCTTGCACCCCTGACATCCAGTTCTCTCTCCAGCTCCTCCCCTCCTCCCTTTTCCCAATGTGTGTTGCAAGAGAGACTGCTTCAGTGGTGTCCTTGTCCTAAGGACATTAAGAGTCTGGTTTTCCTCTGAACAAGGTCAGCTTGCTAACATGTACAGTGATCCCAATTAATAGCTAAAGTTACAATGAATGATTTGTGATAAATGGTGCTGTCAAGTTCTCTAATTTGAGAATTAGCTTTTTCTTGAAAACATGTCCATAACAGGTTATATATATTTGGTTATAGAAAAGTGACCAACTACCTAGCAGATTGCCTTTGATGTGTATACCACATTCTGGTGTAATGCTTACTTAATAATGAAATAGCATCTTTCTTAACCATCTCGGTAATAGAATTTCTAGGTTTGGGAAAAGCTTTCAACTTAATTATACATCCCCAGCAGTGCAAGCAGTAGGTAATGCTCTTTCATAAAGCATTTTTTTAGTCATTAATCTGATTTACATAGAGAGAAATCTTTAAACATATTTTAATTTCTTTCATGCTGTCTTCCATGCAGTAGAATGGGAAACATTCTAGGATCTTGAATCAATGAGTAGATGGGAAAGGTGAGGATGACATGAGCCCTGAGTAAAACAAGGATGAGATAACCCTTGTGAACAAAAAGCAATGGCTGATGAATGTATTCTGAATTGGAATAAGGGTTTTACATCTTTACAATACCTATTCTAAAACAAGACAATCACTGGGTCTAAAGTCAACAAAAAGACCCAAAAATCAAATGAAATCAATGCTGCTGATGATGACAATCCAACACTTGAACAAGAAAGGGCTTGCTGTTTCAGAAACAAAACCTGCAAATCGTCTTCCTTCCAGGTAGGGAGCAATGTGAGTTGCACACTTTAATCTCTGATGGGGTCTAGCAGTATTACTTTCTGTGCTGAGTCCTCAGTCCCACTGGACCCAAACAATGAAGAATGGAGAGAGATGCTTAGAGCATACAGCATTCAGGACAATGCCATGAGTCTTGCTGATATGGAAATCTTTGGTTTAACAGAAAATCCACTTTCATGTATGAAAAGAATTAGTTCAAAATGAGCTGTAGTTTCTGAGATAGAATGAATTCAGCAGCTAGAAGACTTCTGTCTTGTCCCAATATACAGAAACTCTGAGGCGAGGCCAGCTCTGTCTATTGACCTATCTGGAACACCATTTTAAAAGTTTCATTGGATGGTAAACTTGTCCTTTGGAACAGCGGAAGGGAATGTTGTGTAGCCTGCTTTATGGCCACTGGATTTATTCAGGGACTTTATAGGAAAAATGCCATCAGTTTTAAAAATGTGTGTATGTGTGTGCGCACACAAACACTGTATAAAGGTGTCTTCGATTGGTCCTTGCTATGCTGTTGGACGATTTCATATCTAATTTGTGTAGTACCATTATATATCATTCTAAAGGCTTTTTTAAAACCATTTTTAATTTTCTTTGAAAAACTAAAAAAAATGCTATTGCTTATTAATAAAAAGAGGTACTAAGTGCTAACACTGTCAGTAGAGAGTAAGAAAACGAATTTCTTCTCATATATTTGAGTATTTCTTTTACAAAGTTACATAAATTCCTGTGCTTTTTGTGCACGGTTGACAGACACTGCATACCTAAGCATGTAGCTCACATGTAGTTCTTTGTTGCTGCATGTGCTTTCTTAGTACAAACATTCGCCCATTCTATTTTCCCATGACTCCCTCAATCCTCATGCAAATTTCAAAACTTTGCTTTTTTTTTAAAGTATTTTCACATTTTTGTTTCCTTTTATATTATCATAAACAAAACTTACCAGACTGTAGTCTGTGAAGCAACCTGAAGTTAATGACAAAAGTCACAGAGGTGTTAGGGGTAGATTTTCTGGGCTAAGGATTTGTGATACCCTGCCTCTCTACCTGTACCATATCCATTCCACACATATGAAGATAATCATGGGTCTTTATGCATTAAAATTGTATCAGAAAACTGCAAATAAGCCATTCTTTAACTCAGCAGAGAATTGCCTGCAGCAGGACTATTATAACGGGAATTGTGTCAGCATTTCTTTAAACATTTTAAATGAAAGGTCTGTAAGTTACATTTGCTTAGTATTGAATTATGAAGGACACAATACAAAGAAAAACATTTTCTTTATCAAAAGTTTCTTCCTTTAGAAAATTTTAAGAAACACGCACCCATTATTTGACTATGAAGTTTAGCAACATCATTATAATTAAAGGTTAATTATAATTAAACAAATTAAGAGGTAAATTTAGAGTTAACCTTTTAAGCCGGGCAAAGTGGCATACGTCTGTAATCCCTGCACTTGGGAGACTGAGGAAGGAGGATTACTGAGAGTTTCACACCAGCCTGGGCTACAAAGTGAGCTCAAGGCCAACTTGAACTGCAGAGGGAAAGATTGTCTCAAAAAGACAAAAAAGTAAAAATAAATAAATAAATAAAACATTAACCTCTTAAAATGTTCTATTATAGACCTTTTTCTTTGAATAACCCAAATTATAATCATAATTAAAATTTGTAGAATATCTATAATAGTTACAGACTTCTTACATATATGACCTTTTAAGACAATTTTATTTTTTCCTTTATGTGACCCAAATGCTTAGGACCACTCAGCTTCAAAAATCAAGTTCAAACTACTGGTAATATTATGGCTCTTGCAAGAGATATGCTTGTATGACAATCTTTCCAGCAAATACTCTCAAGTAGAATATATGCACACTCAATATCAATAATGTGATTGTTTCAAACACTTTTGGCACAAAACCATATGACCATTTATTTGTAAACTGAATTTAATTAGAGATAATTCATCCTAAATTACCCAGATGTGTAGATACTGCATTTAGAGTTTTATAAATATGTAATCCTTGTATTTTTCTCTCTATAGATATTGGCAACTATATACAATTAGCAATTTGGTTGCATCAAAAAGGTTGGATAGGTAGCAAAATGGCTGCAATTTCTACACAGTCCGATACAAACTCACAATGTCAAAGGTGGCATGCCAGTGCTCTGTTTTGGTCCATTTCTGAAGGACAGGCTATAATAGCATGGCCACAGAAGGAAACAGTTCTTTCTTCCTCACACTCCACCTCATAAACCACAGCTAATTTGCTTTCTGACTGGCCCTACCTGATTAAGTAAGTAAAATGGAAGAAAATCTTTTACTACAAAGTGAGGATTGACCCTGGAAATAGTCACCTTCTCAAGAGAATGTAGTGCTTGCCTCAGCAGCACATGTACAAAAAAAAAAAAAAACCCAAAATGAAATGTATAATATCCTTGACATTATCAGAGATAGAAAATAAATAAAGTGACAAATAGCTAAGTAGGAAACATTCTAAGCAAACTGCCCAAGTCAATAAAGTAGAGATGTCCAAAATGCTTTTCTTCCATATTGATTTTTGCAATTTAGTATTAGCTGAAATTAGTCTTTCATTTCTATTTCCAAGGTTCAGGAAGACATTTAAGTGAATTTTATTTAAGTTCTCCTTTCATATGATGTACCAAGATCATTATGAAGGATAATAGCATAACTTATATAGATGACATAGAAGATAAATCAACAGAGATATTTAGTTGGAGAATCACTTCGTGTGGCTGGTGCTTTAAAAGTTTTTGCCCACAAAATACTGATAACCACATCTATGGCTATCACTGCCACTCCTAATGTTCTTAAAAATGCTGATGGTAGTAGCTGTGTTGACCCTTGACAATTACAGTCTTGAATTTATTTGATTTCCATGGTCATCTTTCTGGGGTAAAAGGCTGCTATTAAAAGTATGTCTCTAATAATCACAAAGACATATTTTGGAATTGTATGTGATAATCTCTACAAAATCAATGCAACAAAGCTTACATATTCACATCTTACCTGTGTTCTTTGTAACTGGGAGGGCTGTTTCTAGGTGAATGAAAATCTGTATTTATTTAGCTCTGATAAATAATGGTTTTGTTCTCTGGTATCTTTGTTAGCTTAACTCAAACCAGAGAGAAAAGGTTTGTTTATAAGCAACAGCAAAGCCGTTGTACAATTATTCTCATTTAGCAATTATTTAGCCTTAATTGGAACTTGGCATATTGGAAAACTTACATCCTAGTGGGAAATTATTATTTTAGAGTACCAGAGGTACTTTGTAATGTACACAGCACATTTGAAGGAGCAATTTATTAAAAGTTACAATATTTTCCCTAGACAATGGATTATTCACCACTAGGATTGGGTCCAATATTTATGAAATGTTCACAAATGATTAATTATGCTTCATTTATAAATAGACTCTAGTGGGAAAAATTTTTATTGCAAGTACTATTTTAATGAATTGTCTGTCTGGATGAATTCATGTCTAAAACTGGAGTAATTTATTTTTTGCTTCCTTCCTCTGACTTTACACCTGAGCCAAGCACTGCTTATTATGTTCTATTTTTCGTTTCTGAATCATGGGGTCATTCCCTAGTTGGCGAAGCTAAAAACCTTGGATATCTCTAATTCTCGCTCTCCCTCAAATTTCATTTCTAATTAGTCACCATATTCAAATGATTCCTTGTTGTCAGCCTAGTAAAAGCCAAATCTCCTCAATCTTACGTATTCAGGGACTGGACCTCTGTAATGTTCCAGTACCTATTCTCCACAAAGTAAATTATCGTACTTCTGTGCTTCTGCCCCTGAGCTTGTTTAGTTAGCTCAGCATGCTCTTTTTCTCTCTGTCTGCAGCGTGAATGCCTGCTTGATTAACAGTTGTTTCAAGTATCATATTTTTCCTTTAACATTTCAAGACTTTTCACTTTTTTCCTCCTTGGACAGGATTAGTAATCCTCCCATTTTTTTTCTTATGACAGTGTATGCATACCTCTCCTCTTTTTTTTTTTTTTTACTTCTTTATGCATAGAAGCCATGCATTAGATCGTGAGCACTTTTAAACCTCTCTGCGGCCTTTAGGTCTTTTAGGTCTGGCTCACAGCAGTAGCATCCGTCCTTCCCACAGTTGCAGGGTAGCTTGTCTTTTGTGCTGTCTCCTTTAAGGGCCTGGCTCTGTCTGACTGCCTATTAATATTTTTATCTAATTTGGCTACCTATAACATTCCCCCCTCTGAAGAAGTAACCCCAACTGCCCTTAGGGAAATATGGACCAGACCGCTCTGGCCTGAAGGCCAAACAAATGCTAAAAGAGTATCACCTGGGATTGATATTCTAAATAGGGATCCATCACCTGGAAAGACCCAAGTGAGTCACTAGCCCAACCCCTAAAAGAAAAAGACCCTGTCCCATATTCACGCCCACTTGCTACATTAAGTGAGTTGCTTTCCCATTTGATACTGGATTTAATCAGTTTTACCTGAGCCATTAATGGTGCTTGTAAT
>NDGN011438980.1:0-15502 GCA_002564285.1 Tympanoctomys barrerae
CTCTCTCTCTCTCTCTCTCTCTCTCTCTCTCTCTCTCTCTCTCTCTCTCTCTCTCCAGTACCAAGGAGCACAGCTGTGTTAGCAAGGAACCCAGACTGAGCAGCCCTCCAAGTGAGCAAGCCCTCCGGGAAGGCCTTGGAAATGGGGCAGGACCTGTGTGTGTAGTTGCCGTGACCAGCCAGAAAGACACCCTCTCGTCAGTGTGTAGTTCCCTGTCTAGATGTGTGTCCTGCCAACTCTCTTCTCAGCATTATGCATATGCCTGCTAAACCAACATCAAGTATGTTTTAATATTAGACAACAATGATTTTCTTTGAGTAGCCTTGTAGAATTTTTCTATTATTTTTAAGATTTCTTTTTTTCCACTAAAATTTGTTGTTCTTTTTACATGTTCATAGGTAAACTTGTGGCTAAAAATAATTGTGTCCAGTACCTTCACTTTTGATATATGTAGACAGATACAATGTGTTAAAGTTTATTATGTTTCTTCTGGCCCTGAGGACAGGAAGGGGGGAAAGACATGAATCCAAATCATGGAAGAGACTTTTGGACCCACAGAGGACTCTCAGTTTCTCATACATTCAACATGATAACATAGAAGACTTTATATAGAAAAGAGACATAATTTTCAAAGTATTACAAAAAAAACATCAAAATGGTTTGTAGGAAATCATTTTAGGGAGGGGAAGGTAGTAGCAAAGAGAAAATTATAATGGAAAGTACTTTTTTTCCATTATTAGGTTCACCTATAATCGCAACTCTAGAGAGGCAGAAATCAGGAGGATCACTACAAGTTTGAGCTGTGTACTGAGACCTTGTACACACACACACACAAAAACCTTAAAATAAAAATAAAATAAAATAAAAATCAATTATTGTGACCTTGAAAATATTTTGATATGAAACCTTAATAAGTAATGATCCCCTGAATTATATTTAAGGCAGTAATGCTAAAGTTTCTGATTTAACTGTACAAAATATATACATATGCTTTTTTAAAAAATGAATTCCAAACTAAATGTCTATTAAGTATAAGAACATTAGGATAAACATATGTAACTGGTTTTTGGAGGTCTACTCTGATAATCATAGTCTGAAATAAATCTTCCTCTCTATTTGGTCATGTTCAGCATTCTCCATAGCCTTTTATCGTCACAGTTCTCTAATCTACAAATACATGTTTATTTGTGTTTTCTCAATTAAGGATCTGCCTGTCCAGCAGAGCTGAGCCCCTGCCTGCCTGGTTCTAGGTACCGGGGTGCTGGGCAGCATGAATGAGGGACAAGCAGTACCCTCAACCCAAACTTAGATAAGTTAATAAATAAATATTTGTATCTGAAATGCCAAGGATCAAAACATTGGTAAGCTTCCACACCTGTCCATTTCCATAGCTCAGAGAGCAAGAATTTAATAGGCACTTTTAGGATCTTAATGAATGAAATTACAGCATTTACTCAGTCAGTAATATAGTTTATGCAAATTAACCAGCATTCATCTACTTCATTTGCTTTGGATCAGTGGTAAATTGCTAACGCAGATTTGTTTTAAAGCAATAACATGCTCATATATACGGTTGCTCCTTTTTTATTATTTGAATATAATCTGTCTATCAAAAAATAATTTATTTTCTGGATGACTTCTTCCTCAAGCTAGAATTCTTCTAAACAGCTTGTCCCAGTGGCTATAGGGAGAGGAAATTACTACACATGAGAAGTGATTAGAATTAAAATTTGTTGCACATAATATATGATTGAATGAAACTGGGAGGAGAGTTGACATGAGTTTCTAATAAATATAGTTAAAATTCAAATAGACAATTTGAGAATGGAAGTTCTGCTAATAAAGCTGGAACCTGCAAGTTGAAAAGTTTATAATATTCGTGTGCACTGGCTATTTAGATAGCATGAGATAAATTGAAACCAGATTTTCTAGTTAGTGAGAAAAATTAAAAGATTTACTAAAAATCATCTTTCTTTTGCTAAATGAACTATTTAAAATGATGAAGAGTTCACTGGCTCCAGGCTTCACAGGACCAAATAAGCCAACTCCAGCCCGAGCAACAGGAGACACACTGTGCTAAGCGCCGTCCCTGTTGTACCCTCTGTTTCAGCCAGGTCCACTGCTCTACCTGGGCGGGAGGGAAATGCCAGTAAACTGAGAGGAAGGGAAACATGTAAACAAATGCACACTGCAGGAAATAAAAAACACCACACATCAAGTTTGAGAACTAACAGGGCTGGCCAAATAGCTCAGCGGATTAAAGTGCCTGCAAGCAAGCGCAGGGGCCTGGGATTCAATCCATCCCCCAGGAGTACACTGAGAGGACAGTTGAGACTGGGCATGATGGTGCACGCCTGTAATCCCAGCTCTTGGGAGGCTGTAAACAGGCAGATCACTATGAGTCCGATCTAGTAGTAAGACCCTGAACATCCTGTAGACCCTTCCCTAAGAAATAAAAGAAAAGAACTGACTACATGATAAAATTTATGTACTTTCTATTAAAAATGATATTAACATCCCAAAGCTTGAGGAAGTTGTACTACCAAACACACCCTTGTGACACTTCTATAAATATTTAGCTGTGTAAGCTTTGAAGTTACTATTGCACTACTTAGCATCTCCCTACCCAGACATTCAGATTAGACCACAGAGGGCAATGAATAAGCAAGTCTAAGAAAAACAGGGACAGGGTACAGGGACTTATTCACACTTGCAAAAGGACAGAAAGCCAGAGATTTTCCATGTGGCCATGCTTGATAACTGCTGTGGGCTACGGGCTCCTCATTCTTCCAAGTTCTAAATAAGCGACTGCTTCTGCTATTCTATCATAAGAAAATGTAGGTCGCATAAGTTCTGACAAATTCATGCAAATCTATCCTCATTTGTCCCTTCTCTCTTTTTTTTTTCCACAATTAAATGCAATGGTGAACAAGATGGAAAAAAGAATACCTCTAGACTTTGAAAAGTAAATAAAATCTGATTCTGAGCAGAGTCAGAATTTAGAGAACTGGGCCAGGTGTGGTGGGACAGACATGTAATTGCAGCACTAGAGAGGCCGAGGCAGGAGGATCACTGGGTAGCCACCCAGGCTACAAGGTCAGCTCCGGCCAGGCTGAACTCCATATTGAATCCCTGTTTCAAAGGACAGAAAAATAACTAAATTGGAGAACCAATTGCATAGGTGGGACTTTTTCTGTTAGTTTTTCTTTCTTCCACAGTTTTGTTTCTAGGGTGTGTCTCATTAACAGAGTTGGAGGACAACAGTCATGGGTAAAACTTCAGTAGATCTAGGTGTAGTATGCAAATCAGGAGGAGGAGCCAGAGAAAGCAGAGCTGCCGAGTTCTACATTATACTAAGCTGGTAAATTACTGATTATAAACTCAACATGAAAAGTTCGTGTATATATTATTATAAGTGTAATCCCTAGAAAAAGTTACACTTAATACAAAGAATATTTTTGACAGGAGGTGTGGGCTACAGTGAAATTCTAAACAAAATTCAGATATTACTTTCAAAAAGCAGAAAATCCATACTGGGCCAGCCCTCTACAACTACACTGTCACCCCCAGGCCCTAACTCAGGTTGTTAAAAGGCAAACAATAACACAGTGATAGCAGAAGATTTTAAAAACCTTCTCTCCACAACTGATAGAATAATTAGATTAAGAAAATTAGTATTTTGAAGCATTTGTGAATGGAAATGTTTTCTTTATTTCTTCTCAGCTTTCAGTATACAGAAAAGCTATTGACTCTTTTATGTTGCTTTTGTATAAACTGTTACATTGCTGAGGCTGTTTACTAGCTCTGAAGGCTTCTGGCGGGGAATCTTTAGGGCCTTGTTAGCGTAGAATTATCTCATCTGCAAACTGATCATTTTGCTTCTTCCTTTCCCTATCGTACCATTTCATTGATTTCCCTTTCCTGATTGCTGCAGCTAAAATTTCAAGAGCTACAGTGAACAGGAACGGTGGGAGGAGATGTCCTTCCCTGTTCCTGATTTCAGTGGAAATCCTTGGCGCTCCTCCGCATGCGCAATCGTGCTGGCCAGGGCTGTGTCCTGCGAGACCCACAACAATGAGGAGTCATACTCCAGCACGCAGCTTCCTCAGGGGTTTATCATAAAGGGACGTTAAATTCAAAGGCTTTTTCTCTATCAACTGAGATGACCATGGGAGTTTTTAATCCCTTCCTTCAATTTATGTAGCATATTATATATTTTGATTTGAATATGTTGAACTGCCCTGGCATCCATAGACTGAAGACAATTTGAGCATACGGTGTGATCTTTATACTGTGTGTGTGTGTGTGTGTGTGTGTGTGTGTGTGTGTGTACATGTATAGGTGAAAATGTATTTCTTTTAAAGGCTGTGGATATTGAGGTTTTTAAACGCTGTGGGTACATTTATTTTGTTTCTTTTTTATTTGAGTACATATTTATGCTACAAAATGATTGCTTTCATATTTGGGGGTTGATCCACATACACAAAAAAAATCTTAATTCTTTTTTCCTGCTTTCCATCAGCTCCTTTCCCGCTCCCTATGTGCCGCTATATACATGTTTATCATGCATCCCTGGACAATGATGTCCTTAAGTCTTCAGAAAAGGGACCTAGAAGGGCACCAGCTGCGTCAAATCAAATTTCTATTTTTAGCTTTTTTTTTTCTTTTTTTGGTACTGGGGATGGAACTGAGGATGTTGCACGTGGCAGGCAGGCACTTAAGTCACTGAGCTATCTGCCCAGCCCTATTTTTAGTTTTTTAAGGTATCTCCATACAGATTTCCATCATACCTATAGTAGTTCACATTTCCACCAATGGTGTAGAATGAGTTTATTTTCCTCACAAATTCTGTAACATTTATTATTTGATTTATTGATGATCACCATTTTCTTGGAGTAAGATGGAATCTCTTTGTTATGTTAATTAACATTTCTCTAATGGACAGCGATGCTAAACATTTTTCATGTATTTATAGGCTATTTGTACTTTTTCTTTTGATAAATCTTTATTCATTAAAGTTGATTAATTTTTGATTGAGTCTTTTATTTGGAGAGGGGTTTACATTTTTGAGTTCTTTGTATATTTTAGACATTAGTCATCTGTTTAAGGAACAGTTTGCAAAATTTTCTTAACTTTCTGTAAATTGTCTCCTCAAACTGTTCATTCATTGTTTCTTTTGCTTAGTGGAAATCTTTTGATTTGATATGACACTGTTTTTGATTCTTGATGTTATTTCTTGCATGAGTGGGGCTTTGTTCAGAAAGACCTTGCCTACAACTATGTCTTCAAGACTTTCAGATATTTTATCTTCCATCAGATTGTTTCCAACATTCAGATTTATTTATCATTTTAGTACATTGTAAGAGATGTCTAGATTCTATCTTCTCCATGTAGACCCCATTCGTCTCAAAGCCTGTCTTTCACCCACTGGATGCTTTTGGCCCTTTGTAAAAGATCCAGTAGCTGAATCCCTCCAAGGTTCTTTCTGCACCCTCTGCTCTACTTCATTATTGTACAAGTCTTCCTTTGGGCAAGCACCATGCTGCTCTTATCACTGAAATGTTGTTATAAAACCTGAAGTCTTTGTGTTGTCTCCTGTTTTGCTTTTATTGCTCAGGATTGGTACAGCCTTTTCTTTGCTGGGTCTCTTCAGGTTCCTTATTAATTTTAGGATAGTTTCTTTAGATCTGTGAGAAATGTTGGTGATTGGGATTGGATTTTACTTGGGATTAGATTAAGTGAAGGTAGCCCTTTTGGAAGTGTGGTTATTAAGTCTATTTTGGTTCTGCCTATAGAGGAACAGGTGGTATCCTTCCTTTTCCTAATGTTCTTTGATCTCCTTTTTTCAAGTACTGTGATTTTGGATTTACAGGTCTTTTATTTCATTCTTTAGTTCACTTTCTGAGTATTTACTTTTTCTTGATGATATTATAAATAGTAATTTCTATCATTTTATTATTTCTTTCTAAGTGAGTTTAGGGTTGCTGTATAGGAATGCTATTGAATTCTGTGCACTGATATTTTACCCTTATACTCTCTTGAATTTACTTACGAATTCTATGAGCTTTCAGTGAAATTTCTTGTGTCTTCAATGTAAAGGATCATGTCATCTGCAAATAGTGATAGTTCTTCTTCTTGTTTTTTTGTACATATTCCTTTTGTCTTTCTCATGCCTGATTGGTAAGGCTAATGTTTGAAGTTCTATATTGAACAGAAGTGATGACAATGAACACCTTTGAGAGAAATCTTTCAGCATTTTTCCATTTAATAGAATGGAGGCATAGGTTTGTCATGAGTGACCTAAATCAGATTGAAATAAGGTCTTTCTTTATTTTCTTCACAATTTTTATTATAAGTGGATATTAAAATTTTTAAAGGTTTTTCTAAAAGCATCTATTGATGACTGTGTGGTTTTTGTTCTTGCTTCTCCATTGTGATGTATTATATATTAATTTGCATATGATGAACTATATTTACGTTTCCAGGATGAAGCCTACTTGTTCTTGATGTGCATTGTTTTTAAGGTTTGTTGTATTCTGCTTCCCAGTACCTTGTTGAGGATATTTGCATCTATGGTCTAAAGACAGTGTCTTGTAGTTATTTCTTTTGGTTATATCTTTGTCTGATTTTAGGAGTGAGCTTCTCAGAATACTCTTTCTCTTTCAATATTATTGATGAGTTTGAAGATTATTGATGTTAGAATTTGCCTAAAGTTCTTATAAAATTAACACTAACTCCACTGAGTCCTAGATTTTTGTGACTTGGTAGGTCTTTTATTACTGTTCCAATTACCTATTATAAATTATCTGGAATTGTTTGACTTCTATGCTCAGTATGGATAATTTATAATTATTTAGGAATCTATTTATTATGGCTTCTTTGATTTATTCAAGTACAAGATTCTATAGACACTAATAATCTTCTAGTGTTGGTGACTGTTGTGACTGCCTTTTTTGTTTGTTTGTTGGTTGGCTGGTTTGAGTTTGGGTTTTGGTTTTTGGAGACTTGTGCAGTTCAGGCTAGCCCTGGCTTGTCTCAGTGTTTTGGCCACCCTTGTGCCTCACTTTCCTGTGTGATGGATGAAAACGTTTACCACCAAGCCTGACTAATTTCATTTTTTTCATTTATAATTATGTTAATTTGAATCTTTTCTTTTACTTAGAAAGGCAATTGCCTTAGGGTTTGTCTACTTTATTTTATAAAGATATCAGATTTTGCTTAATATTTTTTCACTTTTTAAAATTTTTTATAACTTTTCATTATGTATTTGGTACAGGGTCTCAGTATGCAGCCTGGACTCATAGCAGTCCTCCTATTTTCAGCCTCCCCAGTGATGGGATTACAGATGTGTGAAACCATGCCTGGTCTCAGTGGCTGGCTCAGTAAGCCTAAGGGGGATAGGGCAGGCTCAACATGTGGTGCCTGGGATTGGACCCCATCCCTGTGCTTGCCTAAGCAGGTGCTTAGTTTGCTGAGATAACTCAGCAGCCTTTATAACTTTTTTTGACCAATTATTCATGCTTATATCTGGTAATGTGAACTATTAACTTGAAGACAGCAATATGCAATGTAACAACCATGACTGAGTTTCTGTTATTTTGTTTAGTGAAATTCTGTATTATTTCTCCTTTTTTAACTATATTTTATTCTCTTTAAAAACAAAATAAATAAAATATCAGATTTTTCATTTATTGATTCTTCATATTTTGTTCTTAGTCTTGATTCCATAAACTTCTTCTCTGATCGTCAGAATTTCCTTCTACAACTAGCATTGAATTTTAATTTTAGTTTTTCTAGAACTTTAATTATGTCATTAAGATATTTATTTGGTCTCATTCTGTTTTTCTAAGATGAATGTCCACAGATAGTAACTTCTCTATTATGACTTCCACTGTTACCAATCGGTCCTGGTATATTATACTTTCATTATCATTTGATTCTAAGAACTGTCCGACTTCTCCCTTGACTTCTTCTGTGGTGCATTGATTATTCAAAAATATATTGCTTCATTTCTATGTGTTTGCATATTTTTATGATTTTTTTTTGCAAACTGATTCCTAGTTTCATTGTACTATGATATTATAGTATGCATTATTTACACATACTATAAAGCTTAGCCCTTAAGTAAGCTTTATGGGCTAATATAGAATCCATTTTGAAGAAAGTTCCATGTACTGCTGAGAATAATGTGTATCCTGTTACTGTTAGGTAGAACACTTTGTAGACCTCTACTAGTTCTATTTTGTGTGTGTGTGTGTGTGTGTGTGTGTGTGTGTGTGTGTTACCAGTAATTGAACTCAGGACCCTGCGATTGCCAGGCAGGAACTTATTCTACTGTGCTATCTCCCTGGCCCTAGCTCTATTTTTTTTTAATGTTTGATCTGATTCAGACATTTCTTCGCTGGATATTCTTCCAGTTGATCTATTTATAATACTGTGACATTGATATCCACCACTATAATTTTGGTAATGTTTATCTGATTATGTCCAATAATATTTTTCTATGAAATTGGATGCCCCACTTTTGGTGCATACAGGTTTATTATTGTCATCTCTTCCTATCATCAATATGTAGTGACCTTTTTTGACTTTTCTGATCAATTTTAAAGTCTACAATGTCTGAAAATAGGATTGCTACTTCTGCTTGTTTTTGGATTCCTATCACATGGAATCTTGTTCCCCTTCCTTTCATTTTTTAGTTTATACATTTCTTTTTTGCATGAAATACGTTTTTCTATAAAGAATACTGTCCAATTTTGTCATCTATATTGCCATTTGTGTTTTTGATAGTGACACAGGCCATGCACATTAAAAGGCACAATGAAAAGGTATTGACTTATTCTTGTCATTGCATCACTTGTTTCTTAATAGAATATTCTTGGTAACTTTTTGAAGTGCTGGCATAGTGGTTCGTGAATATGTTAAGATGATATTTTCATGGATGTATAGTCATTTTGACATTAATTTTAAAGATAATTTTGTAGGTTATATTAGTCTAGGTTAGAAATTGTTTTCTTTTGGACTTTAAAACCCTTCACTCCAACTTGTGTTGGCCTTTAAAGTTTACGTTGTGAAGTGTACTATAATTCCAGTGGTTTGCCTTTGTAATTGATTTGTTGCTTTTCTTTATCAGCCTTTTAGATTCTGCCCTTTAGATTGTGCTAGAGTTCTGTGATTGTGTCTCTGAAGTGCCATGGAGAAGTTTTTCTCTGATTGTGGGTATTTGGGATTTTATGCTTGACTTACGTGGTTCTATATTAAATTCTTTCCTATATTTGGAGATTTTTTGCAATTATTTTTGCAAACAGGATTTTTATGCCACATATGGTGTCTTCTTATTTCTTATTAATCTCAGATTATTCTCTGTGTAGCCTAGCAGATGTTGGATTAAACGTTCATGTTCTCTTGCGTTTAGATGCCTCAAATATATGATCACAAGAATCAACACTGTCTTTTAGTTTCGACACTTTGTTCTCACAATTACTTAAGCTGTCCATAATTTAATTAGAAATTTTAATATTTTTGATTTGGGTTTGGTATATTTTTATGAATTCTAATCTTTACTAAACAAGTCATTTATGTTTTCTATCATTTTGTTTAGTTCATCTAGCATGGATTAGTGTCTTCTGTAAAATCACATTGATTTCTTCATTAGGTCTATTATCTCATTAGTGCTTCTTTGGGGAGATCTCAGGCATGCTTTTTTTTTCTTCTAATTTTTATCTCCCCTTCTACCAGTTTCAATAATCTAGCTCTCTATCCTTTGATTTCTTCCACCTTGATGTTCCATGGATCTTGGATCAGCTTTGGGGAAGTGGGTTGTTTTGAAGGCATTTAGTTGTCTTGCATTTCCATGTTTTTATTGTTTATTTCTTTTTTTATTCTGTGTGTGTTTGGTATGTTACGGTTTACAGTTTGATTATACTAGAAAGACTTTGTTGCTAGTCTGGAGACTTCTTTGTTTATTGTCTGTTTTTCAGGGAGGCACTCTGGGCCAGACTAATTATAGGGCTTTGCATCTGTCCAAGACCCATTAACCTCTGTTAATTTGAGAGGGAAGATATAGTGTAATTATCCCAGTACCCAGTTCCTGAGGAGTGTACCATGGCATTTTACTGGTACAAGGAATATTCAGACACTGTGGTGTCTCACTTCATGAATTTATTGAATTCTACAATTTTGGAAAAAAAAATGGACATTACTGTTACCCAGGAAAGATAGCCATGGTTATGTGTGTCACCAACACACACAAAAAAACCCAAAAATTTGCCTAATGCTTCTCTTTGTGGATCAAGTTGTTTGCAAACAAAAGCACTGATGAACTGAGGTACCGCTGTACTGATGTGGAGAGAAAACCAATTAGTAGCAACAACTTTGCTACCCTGGCAATAATTAACAAAATTAGCAAAATTAATAAAGTTATTAAAGGGAGAAAATAAAAACAGAATATAGGCCTGTCCATCAAGAGTAAAGAACCAAGATGGCAACTTATTGAGGATGTGAATCTGAAAATGGATGCCTTAAAAGGTAAAGATGGAAAATGTAAGATTTGTGTGGGTCAGAATTGTGTAGTATAGATGGGAGAAAGTAAGAATGGGGAAGACAGTCCACTATCAGGACTCTCCCTGGTAAGTGAGTGAGCTTGGACAAAGCCTCAGGAAGGGTAGCTGGATTCATTCACACCCAAAGGAAGGGAGACAGACAGCTCTTGAGCTTGCTTGCAGAAACACAGAGCAGTGCTGTCTTGGAGCAGTGGCCAGTACAGTCCTGAATGCTTCTCTTTTCTCAGTGTAACTGGAAACTGGATGAGTAGAACAAAGAAAGAGGAGGGGATGTGGAATTTTAAGAGAAGAGAAGCTGTAACCATCTGGAAAGTGTTAAAGTAACTGGACTAAGATAATGTGGTTGTATTCTGAGGCATCATTTAAAACTCAATTACCAGTCACAGATCTACAGCTAGTCCACAGCTGCTGTAAAGAATTGGCACACACTCAGTAGTTTGGAATAATACAAATTCATTATTTTTCAATTCTATAGGTCAAAAAACTAAGGATTAACTAACATATAGGTGTCAACAGGGTTGTACTGCCTCATAGAGTCTCTAGGAGAAGATCTGATTCCTACTTACCTGAGCTCTTCACAGAGTCCTGTCCTATGCAAGTATAGGACTGTGGTTCTTGTTTGGTTAGTGCCTGTAACTAGATGAGCAGTTCTAGCTTCTGTGGGTGGAACTTTTTTTGGTTGTAGCCTTTTTCCTCCATCTTCAACACCGGCAAATGCTCACAATTATTTTACATTCATACTTCTCCCTAACCACCCTGGGAAGGGTTCTCTACAGTTATAATGGCACAATTAAATTCAGCCCAATCTGATAATCCAGGGTAATCTCATTCCAAAAATCATAATAAAAACAACAAACAAATTAACAATGAAACACAGTGTCATGTATTTTCAGAAATATTTAATATTAAAGGGGTTATGAAAGCATATTTAAATATAGAGAAACCTTAAGGTATGATGTTGTAAATACAGATTTGTGAGTCAAATGTCAGTCTAAAAATCCCAAATGTAAAACATTCCACAGCTGAAAATTTTGAAGTGGAAATTGTATACTATGATACTGTTTTATACATAAATTGTTTAAAATGTTGTATAAAATTACTTTTTCTCCTAAGCATTTAAGATAAAGACTACTCAACTTGTAATAGCAGTGAGATAATTCTAGCTCTAATGCAGGAGAATGACAGGAAGAGTGGCTACTAAAGATTGTCTTTCAGTAGAGGAAAGCACTTTGAGAGAAGCACTGACCTTTACAGTGGAGTTTAATCATTCAAGCATGACATCGCAGGCTGAAGTAGGAGCTCAACGCCTGACTTCACCCTGCATCTTCATCATATGTTCTGTCCAGACTCATAGTGTCTAAACCCAGACAGAGGTCAGAATATCAGAGCATGCCTGGAGTGAGGCTCTGTGGAAGCTAGCAGGATGATGAGGAGAAGAGAGGGTCGGAAGTGCAAAGAAGCAGTTGAGACCGTGAATGGGGCCAGTGAGGAGCATGAGAGCTGTGCAAAATGTACATCCCGGTGAGTCAAGATGTTGAGGTGAACTGCGAAAAGTTCATGATGCGGTGCTTGAAACTTAGGGAAGGAGTTTAACAAACATATCTGTACTATGGCATCGAAGCAACAATCTCCATTAGTAATGCAAAATAAATTTACATTTGAAGTATATTCTTTACAGTTTTAAAAATGCTAGTCTTTCCAGGGGTGGTGGTGCGTGACTGTAATCCCAGCATTGTGGGGGCTGAAGTGGGAGGATCATCAGGAGTTCAAGGCCAGCCTAAACTACCTAGACAGACTCTGTCTCAAAAAAACGAGAAAGAAAGAAAGAAAGAAAGAAAAAAAGAAAGAAAGAAAGAAAGAAGAAAAAAGAAAGTAAGAAAACAATTGCTACTTGTATATTTTATTTTATTATTTATTTATTTTGTGTCAGTACCAGGGATAGAACTCAGGACCTTGCACTTAACAGGCAGGTGTTTATGTCACTGAGCTATCTCCCTGGCCCCTTAGTTGTATATTTTAAAATTAGTTCTGGTTTCTACTTATTTACACTCATTCAGATACTGGTGAAATACTCTCAAAATAACTTTTAAATTTTTAATAATTAAATATAAATCTAAAATGTTTTTTAAAAAAATATGATTCTATTTCCAAATACAACAAACCAACCAATGCACTTCTACATATGGCTGTTTAGATGGGTTGTTTCTGTCCCTGTTTGACCCCGGGGTTGCAGTAACATCAGATCTCTCCTTGCAAGACCCTCAAGTCTTCACTTTCATTTTCTCAGTTTTTACAGAACTCTGTAGATATATTTTTTCTATCAGAGTGACACTGTAATACCCTTCCTTCACTTGTCATTAATTTCCCAATGAATTTACAATTATAGTTTCCTTCCATGTACTTTCCATTCAATATATCTCCAGATTTTCTCCAGCTTGGCACATAATTTCCTCTTTATTCTTTGGAGAACACTCAAAATAGCTTATCCTAAAAAGTAAATTACTTTCCTGATAATTTACACCGTTTCTGTTACTTCCCACCACGAAGCATTTTTTTCAGTGCTCAAGGTGATCCAGAATACAGTTAGTTCAGTTTTGCTCTTTAATAACAGTCCCAGAACTTGTAGTCAACACACATGCTTACTTGTCAATATATTTGTATAGTTTTAAAGATGAATAACATTATAAAATAGTGTTTTCCATTCGATATGTCAGCCTTGTAGTTTAAAGACTATTTATTAGGAATGTCCTAAAAATAACATATTTTTATTGCACTAAGTGTCTTGATCATTACCCTGGGTAAGAGAAAGAAGCATTATTTTTAGTAGGCTCCTAGTGTTCTCAGCCTCATGAACTAGACATGTATTCAGAAGATGGTGGGAATATGACTTCAAAGAGTCATATAATTTGAATCCAATTGTGAGAGTGAACATTTACTTCACAATTTTTTCAGGATGTGAAAAGGTCTTTACCAGGACCTTTACTGAGTCACCAGCTCTAAACTTTACTATCTCCATCACTGCATCTCTTTACACATGTGAAATGATTCTTTTCTTAACATAAATTTTCCATTTTTCATGCAGAGTTCCATGAGAATACATATATATATATAATATACAATAATATAAAATAGTATAAATATATAATACTAGATAATATATATTGTACTTTGTTTTATATAACGTCATACATAAATATATATATATATATGTATATGTATATCTATTAGAACATTGATAAAACAAGATGGAACTCAGGACTTGTTTTCTCTTTTGACTCTATACAACAGATAAATCCTTATTTTCAACATGGAACCAAAGGATTAAATGCCTTTGGCATATTTTGATTTGCAAAAACAGCAACAATAAATAAATTCAAAATTTACTGCTTTCTTAAAGACAGTCATGGGCTTTTAGAAATAACCTTCAAAAGCACACTTACGTGTTTATCAATACTATAATTTAATGTCCCATTATAGGAACTATCCCCTACAAATACTTAAATGTTGAGTATTCATTGAATAAAGGTTCAGTTAAATAAATGTTTACAGAATAACTGTTATGTGATGAAAGTGTTCCTTTCACTATCTAAAAAGCATATAATTCATTTACAAATATTATTACAATTCCAACAAAGACAATGGCAAGTATGATAAATAGAAAGTTCCAAATTTTCTACCCCTCGTTGTCATAGCTTATGACTATTCTAGTCCCATCTCCTCGGGTAGCCAATCATCATATCTGACAACCTGGAGACATTCACTTAATCTCTGCCTTCATCACACCAATGTGACGCAACTCACATCACTCCAAAAATGATATTCACTGAAGCAATCATTACAAGAAGTCACCCAATAAGAAGTGATGAGAAGGGCAATGACCCTCATGAATTCTCATAAAGCAGTAAGAGGGATAACCAAACACTACAGAAGGATACAACACTGGAGCAGAGAGGAAAAAAATGTCATTTCCGTATGAACCAGGAACCTAGTGGTTTTATTTATTTTAACCTTCATCCCAGAGTCTGGAAAGCAAAAGAAAATAAACCTATTCTTTACAGTATAGTGTCCCTGCACCAGTCATCTGATGATCTCTGTGCTGTATACAGCCCAGGCACCAAGTACGCTGCCTTTCCTTCACACTGAGTGTGCTTGGAAAGGCAGCAGGTATAAAGGAAATCATGCACCAGGTAGAAAGATACACAAAGTGAAATTTTGGCCAGATTATTTCACTAAAATTCAGGTTTCCCAATCAATTTGGATTATAATGCATTTCTTCTAAAACTTCAGGCATAATGAATGGCAAAATATGAGAAATATCCAGAAAGAGCAAGCAGTCAATGAACATATTGACCTCTTTATTCTCTTCCCTCTATCCCTTGCTCTATGAAGAGGAGTCAGCTGCCTGCATTGCCAGCAAGTGCCAGGGCATGAGAGGACTCTGAACGCAAGGCCAGCCTGGGCAGGAGCAGAGGCCATTAGTTACAGATGGAGGCTCAGCAAAAGGCACGAGCTAAGACACTGGGAAGCAGGTAGTGCAACAGCCACAACGCAACATGCCATGGCTTCAGATACATGCCAGCAGCTAGGTCACCAGCACCCAAGTCACCCTGGGGCTGTGCCAGTGACTGTTACAGTGTCAGTGGTGTGACAACTTCACATTAATAAAGACAGAAACTGAGTGTCAGTACAGGGAGAGCAGAGCTGGAACAGGGGTGGGGCGCCCACGGCAGTCATAAATATTACTCGTAATGAGTTTTCTCCAAAATACCAGATGCAATGCCATGCTAATTCTCAAAACCTCTGGGATTCAAAACAGGTTTCAATCTTTAACCTGTTTAATGAGGCTTAGAATGAAATCCAAGGTTACTGAAAGTCATTTACAAACCATCCTTTGGCTCTTTGCTTTTACTCAGGTTAAAATTTAACTGAGAAAGGATTAC
>NDGN011438986.1:0-12664 GCA_002564285.1 Tympanoctomys barrerae
TTTGTATTTTTAGGTAAGGGACTACAGGGTGTTCAGGGTCTCACTAACAATCAGACTTGTAGTGATCCATCTGTTTATAGCCTCCCAAGAGTTGGGATTACAGGTGCAGGACACCATGCCCAATCTCAATTGCCTTCTCAGTGTGCCCCAGTGGTAGGGCCATCACGGCAGGCCCAGGGATCATACTCCCGGCCCCTGTGCCTGCTTTCAGGCACTTTAATCTGCTGAGCTATTTGGCCAGCCCTTTTGGCTTTTTTTGAAAACAAGGAGTCGGAAGAATTAAAATTGATTACATAAATTTATTAAGAAATTTTGAATTCCCCCAATAGCATGGAAATAAGTCAAACTGCGAGATAAGATGTAGAAAATACATTTAAATCTTGCTTCTATGTATAGATCAGATTCATGGAGAACATTTAAAGCATACTCAGTGCCCATGGTGCACAGTGGTTTTAAGGAATCAAAGACCTCCCATGTAGGGTTGTCAAGCATCAGTTCTCTCTAGGCTTCTTGTAATTCTGTCCATGCATGAGCAGAGCAGGCAGGCTTCTTTTGGATAATAGTCTTGTCATTAACAGTCTTGAGAGACAAGAATAGTTTGTCCCTCTGAAGTACAGGGCATATTTACTTCCTCACATAATAATAAAAATACTATACCATCCTTGGGGGCAAAGCTTAGTCAAGCTATTGTGAAAGATTTGTGTTTCTTGGGGCCGGGGAGATGGCTCAGTGGAATAAGCGCTTTCCTGGCAAGCATAAGGGCCTGAGTTCAATCCCCAGTTCCGAAAAAAAAAAAATTGTCTTTCTTAAGCTTAGGATACAGATCTATTGAACGCAAATTATCTATTGGGGCCATTTTGTATTTTGATGTATTGAAGATCACAAGAAATAGAAGTACTCTTGTTGCTCACTTTTCTGAATGTGATAAAGTTCTTCATATCTTGAACCAGCATCTTCTGTCTTCTGTAAGCATCCACGAATGCATGAGAGACTGACTCACTGGGCGCAGACAGTGTAAAGTTTTAGACAAAGTGCACTTTGAACTTTGAGTACCGAAAGTTTTAAACATAAACAGAAGTCAATGCAGTGATGCTCTGACTTCCTTCATCAATAATCAAGTCATGAACCATCTTTTTATGACAGCCCCTTTCACTCTCATTTATCCCCCAGTATTTTAAAACAAACTCAAGACATCATAGAATTTGAAACATAAATGTTACAGACTTTAAATGTCAATGCAATAGCATTAACATATCTAAATTAATTTAAAGTAGTGATTTTTCAACCAAACATCATGATTTCTAATTTCTTATCAACTTATAAATATATATTTTTAAAAGTATTCACATCTCAATGAAGTCAATACAATGAGATTTGCATCTTATTAAATGTTTTTCTTTCTTATCATTTGTGACTTCTTCATAGAATAAATACACTTCCCCACAGTCATTATTTTGTTGGTACTTTCCATCTGCGACCTTTAGTATATAATACAATTGTCCCTGATTTTTCTAAATTGCTTATTGGGAATAGAGGCTTAATGAAATTTAAAGGCTTTGTTTCCCTTCCAATTGTAACATATCCCCCTTCTCCAGTGAACAATGAATGGCGAGCTTTTTCTTGTCTTTTCCTTTCTTGTTTTACTCAAAAATATATCACAAAGATTGTCCCATAGAAGAATATGATTCTGGAATATTTTTCACCTATTTCTAGTTGCATGGTTCTATATTATTGGGTGCATCATCATTTAGTCAGTTGATCTACTGAAAGACATTTGAGTTATTTAATTCCTTTGCTGTCACAAATATTCTTATGATGAATAGACTATGACTGTGCAGAAGCACGTATGTCTAGTGCTTTCTACCTATGCTTTTACAAAGTTGATTGCTGGATCAAAGGTAAGTACCCACGTAGTCTCCAAAGCTAAGCACACTCGTTAGCCTCTGTAAGGCGTGCTATCTGCGCCCTTACCAACCGTGTGTTAGAGAACACTTTTCTGCACAACGTTGGCTTTTGCAGAGCTCTTCCAACCCTGTACTTTGTCACATTTTGGACATGTATTAGTCAGATAGTTTAGTTTGAGGATCTTTGAGTATAGAATAAAGCCATTATGCTTGCTTGCTTGCTTGCTTGCTTGCTTTTTTTGTGAACTGCTTAGTCCTGTAATCAATTCTTCCATAGGGTGGTTGGTATTATTCCTTATTTTTGAAGCTCTTTATATTTTAGGGAAATGGGGCTGGCAAGATAGCTCAGCAATCTAATAGGCCTGATTAGGCAAGCTCAGGCAAGCATGTAGGGGCTGCATTTCGATCCCCCAGCACCACATACCATGCCAGCCCTACCCCCGGGGTGGGCTAAGCCAGCCACAAAATAAAAAATTAGGGAAATGCAATCTATTTACTGGAACCCTCAAATTACTATCTCCATCCCTGACTTCTATATAGAGCTCAAAACTCTACTTCCAAATTCTCTACCTGCCCCCCAGGGAGATAGCTCAGTAGAATAAGTGCTTGCCTGGCAAATGCAGGGTCCTGAGTTCAATCTCTGGTACCACAAAACAAAAATGTCTACCCTCCATTTTCATGTGATTGTCGGTTAGTGTCTAAACTTAACAAATTCAGGGTGATGCTATTTCTCACCACACACTATTTGCTTCTCCCAGATAAGTTAAAATACCTCTAAGTATTCCAGATATTTTAGACCAAAACCTTTAGAGTTATTCCGCCTCTCCTCTTTTTCAGTTATCATTAATTCTATCAGCAATTCCTATAAATTCTACCTTTAAAATCATCCAGAATATTACCAGTTCTTTTCAGATCTATGATTCCCCTCTGATAGCCTTTATTCTCTTACACCAGCATCCTCGCTCTGTCTTCCTACATTCATCTCCCTTGTGTCTCCTCAACTCTTACTCCATTGCACACTTCACATCATCACTAGTGTGGCCTTTTAAAAAAATAATAGCTATGTCCTGTATGCCTATTCAGACAATTCTGCAGTTCTTCTTTCATGGTAAAAATCTACCCTCTTCTCAACAGTGTGCAAAGCCACCAGCATCCCCCACTGCTTCTCTGACCCCAACTCCCAGTTCTCTCCCTACAGCTCACACTCCCCTAGCAGCAAGGGTCTCCTGACCATTCGGGGAGCACATTCGTCCTATTCTAACCACAAAGTCTCTAACTTCCCAACTCTGCTTTTGGAAGGCTCTTCCCTCAGAGGCCTTCATACCCAGTTGTGTTTGTTTGTTTGTTTGTTTGTTTTCTAATTTGAGCTTATGGTATGTATCATTACATCACTAAGACTTCCCCTGAAAGCCCAGATACAAGTAATTCTTTTTCTGCCTACCTCTCTGCTCCCCTTTGTCATGCACTCCTTTCTAGGCAGTTGTGCTACACTGATACAGTGGTTATCTATTGTGTGAGTTGTGGGCTTCGTGCTCTAGAGAAAGGCCATGAGAGTGTGGAATTTGTTTAGCTCAGGCTCCATGCGCAAGGTTCCAAAGCCCAGCCTGGCACTGAATAGGTGAACTAAATGTTACCGAGGATAATGCAAACAAAACATGAATTTCTTAATGATGCTAATAAAAATTTCAAGTTCTTATGGAATAATATTGTATGTAGGTTCTGAATTTTAAGATACTTCCATGATGTCTTTTGGGTTTATGTTACTACTGTTATTATATTAAAGTTATTGGCCTGACTTTTAGGCAATGTATGGCCTATAATTTAGAGATAAATGCATATGGCCAAGATTCCTTCCAACCATGCTGTAAATGGTCAGTGTGTGGTTTGGGGTGAGCTTATGAAGTACACAGTTCATGTGTTTACTGTATCATATGATGACAGGACAGACGCTAGCTGTGTTAGACATTATCACTTCATATTCCAACATGAACTCTAAAGTTGATTGAAATTCATTTGGAAGCAACAAAATTTTTTTCTACCTGCTGTTTCTTAGTTAAGAAAAGATCCAGATTTAATTCAAGAAGATATTCTTTTTTCTTTAATAAGTGATTTATAATTTCACTGGCTCTAATTTACTGTAAGCAAAGCATCAGATTAGTAATGTGTTTAATATGAGTTATTAAGTTCCCATTAGACTAAATTACCACCCCGAGAGATCTGCAAAGCTACTCTGAATTAATTTGCATTCTTCAGTAGCCATAAATTTCACCTTCTCTTAAATGTCACAGATACTTGGGGATCTATTTCCTCCTATAGTGTTTCTCCAAGAACAGCAATTCTCATTTCAAGAACTTTGACATTCATAGGCCTGTGTATTCCTAATAATAATAATAACAATTTAAAAACCTTTAGAAATAATGCTTGGAGGTTTCTTTTGGTTGCTAATGTTCCAGGTAATCCATGCCATAATCTCTTTTCACTAAATCGTAACATGGCAGAATCTTTATTGACTTTCCAATTGCATTTTAAAAGGCCATCAATTTAAAACAAGCTTCTAATTGAATGCCTTAGCATTTGTTTTCAAATCTCAAACATGTGCAATCTAAACAGTTCATCTCTGAATCTTATAAGACTGAGCAGAGATTTATGACCTATGATACTGCTATAGTTGGAGTTAAGGAACTTGTGTAGTTCACACCAAGGTAAGGCTTCTATGAAATTTTTGAAGTATGAATTACACTTTGTCCAACTATGAATAAATTAGCTGACTTGCTCTTTTTAATAATAGTTTAAAATCATCAACTAGTTTATGAACTTGATTTTGCACTGATAATTAAGAGCACTCCAAAGAGCTAGGGGAAAAAAATTCAATAATTGTATATAAAGAGATGTCTACAGTGAAAAATGTGGTTACAGTAAGCAGAGACATATTAACTAATGAAACAAGGCTGGTGCATACTTACTAACCAAATTTCTGCAAAGCAGCTTTAGCAACTCAATTCCCCAAAGCTAAAGAGGGTATCAGGGTGGATTAGAAGCCAGAAGTCCCAGTTCCTGAGCACACAGGAGGCACTCGCATCTATTCGCTGGCGCACAGCAGTACTGTTAGCTGCGGCACTACCAGTGTCAGTCTGAGCTGACCCAGAAAGGCATCAGATCACTAAGGCTGAATTTCTCAGTGTTCCAAATTTAATCTGATCCCCCAATCGGGGCCATATCATCCCTGTCTTATCCAAACTGTAAATACTAAGAATACAGGGAGCAGAAAAGGCCAGACTGTTTTGCTTTATTTTCTTCTCTGAACCCACTGACAGTCTACTTCCAAATTAATTTTTCTAAATCACATCTTTGAAAGCCATTTTTCTACATTAAAAATGTCAATATTTTCAAAGACCTTCATTTGGAAGTATGCATTTTTTGGGGTTCATAAAACACCTGCTTACTGCAGCGGAAACTGCAAAGAGATGTAAAGGAAGAAAGTTAAAGTGACCTGTGATCCAATTTAGGTGTTTTTGGATACCTATGATATGTGTGATGACTGTGAAATACTTCACATATTTTATGTGAAACAGGCCTTGAGATTCCCGTGCCTTGTGTGGTAAGGCACAATGAAAGGAGGTTTCTGTAAGGCATTTTTTAGAATGATGCCAAATCCAAGTTCTGTGTGACCTTCAGTGAATGAACTGGCCTCTCTCAGTTTCAGACAATGATAAAAAAAAAAAAAACATGTATCTGGGGGCTTGGGGAGATGGCTCAGTGGAATAAGTGCTTCCCTGGCAAATGCAAGGACCTGAGTTCAACCCCTGGTTCTGAAAAAAAAAAAAAAAAAAAAAAGCAAAGAATGTATCTGAATGTCTGTATTTATATCTGTTGTAGAATTGTTCAAAAGTTTAAACTTGACAAGGTATCTAAAGTGCTCAGTACACCATGCATGCACAATATAGCTCTTATGTGACTACTGTCTCTAGATTATGCTGGCAAACAGGCAGCTGAGAGAAGGTTCTGGAACTTGTACGACAAAGAGGGATAAAGACTGGAGCTGTAGCCATCAGGGGTGCCCTCAGTGCTGACATGTAAGAAAATGCAAGTCCATCTGGGAATTGCAAAAGTACACATCTGAGGGCAGCAATCTGGGCTCTGAAGAAACAACAGCATTTGAGGAGTAGACTGAAGAGGAGCTAATAAAGATCCTTAGCTAAGTGGACATAGGAGATCAAGTGTCAAACGTCAACACAGAGAGCATAGATCCCCACATGAGCAGGTATGTGCTACACTACTGAAGCATGACCTCAAGGGTTATTATTTTGTGCAACAAATCCAAGGATCCTTTGGTAGGAGCACCCTTCTCAGCGCAGATGCCAGTCATGCTCAGCTACACAACGGTAACAGGACTTCCAGAGCAACAACCAATGACTCAGCAGCCCACCTTCACAATTAGTGAAGATCTTGTTTAGAGAGTTAAAGAGTGATGATCAAGGTTGTGTCTGACAGTGTGGACTCAAGGTCTAGATCTGATGCCTGGTAGCAGTTTGATTTGCAGGCATTTTGAAAACTTCCAATCACATATCTATTAGGGTTTGTGTCTGGGTGTCCCCCCCCCCCGAGCCTCATGTGGTCACAGGGGTAAGCCTGTTGGGGGCAGCTGAATCTAAAGTTTGAGATTGCTTCATTGCCTAGTGCTGGGATTGGAGGTACGAGTGCTGCACCACCCTGGGGAGGGCAGCCTGCGTGCAGTGTAAGGGAGGGAAAGAGGCTTGCTTCCTCCTTGCTTATTCTTGCGTTTCCTGCTTTCACTAGCCCAGGTACCACCAACCATTGCCCCTGTGCCAGGCCACCCTGCCTTGGGGCCAGCCAATGACAAACTTAAACCTCCACAAACTATGAGCTAAATAAATCTTTCCTTCCTCACCTTTGGCTGTTGAGTGTTTTGTCTCAGCAAAGAGAAAAATATCTAAGACAATACCCTCATATTAAAATACTAGAATGCCAGCCAAATAGCTCAATAGACTAATGCACCTGCTTAGGCAGAGCTCGGGCTGGATCCCCTTGCCATGCGGCCCCACCCCCAGGGCATGCTGATATGGTGATGGAGACTGGGTGTGGTGGCATGTGCCTGTAATCCCAGCACTTGGGAGGCTGAACACAGGAGGATTACTGGGAGTCTAATCTGAGTAGTGAGACCCTGTAAACACTGTACCCTGTAGACCCTGTACTAAATTAAAAAAAAGAAATGAAGACTGAAAACTGGGATAATTTTACTGTCTCCCACTCCAGTGGAAGATATTAGAGGAAAATGGACAATGTTCAAATACAGGGGTCTATTAAAGAGAATAACACAAAATGGTTAATTTCTGTTTTGCATATAAATCTTTGAGTAGTCTATGGAAATTTTAAATGGCAGTAAAACTGACAAAAAAAGTTTGTGTTGTAATAGAGGAATGATTTATTAAATGAAAACATTCTACTATTGTGCCTCAGCACTGTTGATGAACAGTCTATAATTTCTGAATCTCAGCCTCTTGAAACAGTTCATCCTAATTATCAACTTGACTGTGTTAAAAGTCTGGGACAAGTCAAGGGATTCAGGAACCCTCTATGGGTCAGTGGGTCCTCCCCTGATACTCATAGCTGAGTGTCACATTAAGGGGGAATGCTTAGTTGGATAAGATGAGTCCCAGTGACAGGCCTTGGTGGTCCCCCGGCCACTCCTTGTGGCTTCGAAGGCGCAACTTGCCTCCTCCACGCCCTGCAACACAATGTTCTAGCTGTAGAGCCAGCTGTGGGCTCCAGTGTCCAGGGTAAACTTCTCCTTCTTTAAATTGTGAGCATTGGGTCTTCTATCCCAGAAACAGGAAAGCTGACAAACAGAATCTTAAAACACATTTTACACCTATGCATGTCCTGCTCTCCAAGGTTCATCCAAACGATATCCCCTCCTTGATGTCCTGTGGTGGGTGTTTCTGTACAGAATGTTGGAAATGCATGATGATCTCCTGTATTATGTTCCCTGACTCTATTTCTTTTCATGATGATGAGCCTTTCATAGACTAAGAATTCCTTGGGATGAAAACACACCTCTGGTGTTTTTGTCATGTCCCACCACTTCCAGTTTTATATTTTCCCATTTAATATAGAATAAATATTTGGTGACTATCATTAAAATAATTTAATTATTGTGATATAATTATTACTTAAAAACTAGTTCTGATATAAAATTATAAACACTTTTGAATAGTAATCTATATACCATTCTATAGTCAATTGAGGTGGTCCGTAATCAACAGAACATTATTTTTGCTTTTTAAATATATTGGTAGCATTATAATACATTTTCTAATTCTTCTCACACAAAAAAAAGATGTTTAAAAAATTAGTCAAATAGAGAAGTTTGATGTTTAGGCCTTATGGTAATCCTAGGGTAGCAAATCAATGATTTTTTAAAAATCACAATATCTAAATTACTGTACTCTATTCATCATTGGCTACTCCAGCCTACAAAAGAAATAGTACTTAATAATATGTGCATTGTTTCTAAGAAGACTAATGAGAATAAATGCATGATCACAACATGAATAATTTTAAAACTTGCTTCATTTTCTTTTGTCCGATTTTTTCACCTAAACAAATATTTCATGAATTTCCCCTTTAGAAAATAGGAAACTCTTTGCCATTAAAATGCAAATGCGAGCTTGTGTATACGTCCTGTATCCCTGTTTCCTTCTGGAAAGTCAGTATTGCTTCTTAATGCTGCCTGTTTGCAACATTTATTTTCGTTTTCTTCTTGCTTTTGACATGTGTTTGGTAGATTTTAGCAATTTTATGTGTTGTTTATAAAAAAGAGAAGAATGCTTTTCTTAAGATGTCACTGTTTGTAGTCAAATAAGCCACTTTTCATGATAAGGATTGCCCTGTATTTATTCAGAGGTGTCTATTCTTTTCCCTTATGACTTGATAATAGTGCTGCTATTCTAACCCTTTCGTGAAACTGTGTTTAGAACACAATTTGAGATATTTGCAGAATACACTGTTCTACACATGAGAAGAGATTAGCTTTTTAATAATAGCTTCTTTTGAATTAAGAAAGGATTTCTACAATAGAGAGGAAAATCACATGGGGACATGTAATCAATGATGGTTTTGTGTAGGCTTTAATAATTTCTTTGTTCTCAGGGTTTTGCAGTTTTTGGTAAGAAGAATAAAAGAACTCCCCCATTCCGCAGCCAGTACTCCATTCACTGCAAATGCGCTGGTGATTATCCAGGGTATTTCTTGATACCTTTTAAAGAATTCATTTTTAGCACCTCTCTGTCAACCAGGGAATCTTCCATAAAGATTTACAATCGCTGTGCAGAACGCTATAATGAAGGCATTCACGAAATCGGCAATCAGACATACCTAATTGGAATCCTGTCTCCCTATAAACAAATTACATCTTTATCTGTGCCTCAGTTGCCTGGTCTCTACAGTGAGCAGTTTGTAGGATTAAATAAAATTGTAATATAAATATGCAGTAACTTGCCAATAAGTGGCCATAAGTATAAATTGTTTCAGATTAGTGAAGTGCAGTAGCAGGAGCATGATTCAAAGAAAAAGGGAGAACAGAGTTCTTGAAACATTTACCAGAGACCAGTATACTCTAAGGGAAACTGGCACGTTTCAGCTGGATTCAGTGACAGAGGTGTGCATTGTCTTTGATAGCAAGAAACTGAGGCCATGAGTCCCCTTGTGTAGAGTATTAGGGTCTTTGCTCATAGGTTCTTTGATTCCTTCCCACTATCTTCCTTTGAATGCTGTTTCTTTTGCCAAGTGGCCTCCCTGATGGTCACAAGAGGGCTGCCAGGAAGAAAAGAGCAAGATTTTGTCAGCTGCTTGTTGCTGTAACAAAAATACATTCACAAAAATCAACCTGAAAGGGGAAAGGTTTATTTTAGCTTATAGCTTTAGAGGTTGCTTCCTGCTAAGCTCCTTTTAGGCCTGTAGAAAGGTTGTAGCACAAGAGCACAGCAGAGGAAAGCTCCTCACCTTGTGGCAGCTAAGAAGCCAAAGGGAAAGAAGAGAATCAGAGGAAGGAAGTTGGGAACAGGTCATACCCTTCAAAGGTGTGTCCCCAGTGACCTAGAGTCTCCAAGCAGGTGACTCCTCCTCCTTGCAGTCCATTTAGCTAATGGGCTCATTGATGGGTTTATCTGCTTGATGCAGTTAGAGCCCTCAAGTTCCAGTGGCTTCCCCCAAACCCATAAGGTGACAAACATGCCTCCTCTACGTGGGTACTTTTGGAAGCTATTTTGGATCATACCCATAAAACTCTTGCATACCAGAAGTCGGAAATGTCTTGAACCATGGCCTAATTAGTCTGTCCCTTTGGTTGCGGGCATCATGAGATGCTCCACTCAGCCCTGGACCAGTATCATCCTTGCATGAGTACATACGTATCACCAGGTTACACCCATGTTATTGCCGTGGGTGAATTGCCGGGCTCAAAGATTTGTTAGACGACATTGCTAGAGGAAGGAGAGCTGGAATCAGAGTGCAAGTTTTCCAAGGCTAAGTCAGACAATCATTGCAAAGCCATTGTAAAGGATTTAGAATACACATATCATTGATAATTTATAGATAAATTATTGTAGTCTCAGGTTCAATAAAATCACTTTAAGAACTTAGGTCAAATTTTTCTTTAAGAAACTGTTTTGTATATTTTAAATGTCTGTTACTCTATGAAGAATAGTGGAAAAATAAAGTGTGTCTAAGTTTTTAGAAATTATTATATTAAGAGACACATTCTCATTAATCCCGCTCAAAATACTCCTCCTCACATCAAACTGCGGTGTCCCACCATTCTTGCCACTTTCTGAAGCAGTTCTGGAAATTCTCTGTGATCCGCATCTTCATTGTGCTGTGGTGACTCCTTGGACACACTGAATCAATTCAGAATTTTTGCCTTTTGTGCTCATTGTGACATTGAGGAAGAAACAGTAGCCGCCCCAGTGTCAGATTGTGTGAATAAAGTGGATAAAGGCACAGGACAAATTTTACAAGCCTGATTTGCCATCAGATAGCATGCACCAGCAGCGTTAGCCATATTTTTTTTTAACACATCTTAAAAAGATATTCATGGAAGAGGATTCCCTGCCCGAGGAATATTTCCAGGCCAAGCGCTGTGGAGGAATGGAAGAACATTAGGATCAGAATTCAGTTAGCTCTAGAGCCAGCTCCCTGTTCCTTTCATTACTTTATAGTTTTCCTGTCTCTTAGCAATTGTGACTAAAGTGGCCATCCAAAGTCATGCTTTCAGGTGCCCTGTGAACACCACCCCAGTGAATGTAAAACACACACACACACACACACACACACACACAGAGCAATGAACAACATTTTTACTTAGATTAGTTGCCAAAATCTAATCATTCTGAATTGTGACAGAGGAATTCAGGAGATATTCTTCTCCTGAAGAATATCCCTAGACATTAGTAACGAAACAGTTATTACTAAGAAGAGCTGACATTGTTCTGTGCCCCAACAAGGGTGTTTTGTTATCAGTAAAAGAGGAATCAGTATTTTGTTTTATTAGTTTTCAAACATGCTTTTGTTTGAAGATAAGTTTGGTGTGTTTCGGAGTTCTCCACTGAGATTTAGCTGAGGGCTACAATTCAAAGTGTTGCAATTAGGGACAGTGCTTGATTCTAATTTCCATGCGAGGACTAACTGAAGTAAACATTAATGAGTGAGTGTTAAAGCACTTCCAAAATAACAACCCTCTAACCGCCTCGAAAAGAGGGAATTTCCAGAACTGCTTTACAAAGTGGCTCCAACCGTGGGATAATCAAAGATGAAGTGAGCTGGAGTATTTTGAGAGAAATTATTACAATAAAATTTCTAGAACTTTAATATTCACTGTAGTTTCTGAGAATCCCTTATGGTTTTAGCATATGTCTGAAAGGTTTTTTCCGATGCTACTTCGCCAATTTAATTTACTTCTATAAACGCAGTGCTGCATGACTAAAACTTTCTGTAGTCTTAAGTTGATCTTAGTGTTCTTCATAACACTCATCAATTCTTGTCATTTGTATTTCAAGCTGCTCTTGCAAGTGACTTTGATAAGCAACTTAGAGATCTTTGGATAAGAATCCAGATATGTGCATGGGCTTACAACATGGCAATTTCACTTACAGTAACTAAAGGACACTTTTTTGTCACAAGATTCTTTACTAGGACTCTGAATAGGAGAGTACGTTTTAAGGTCTTCCATGTTTTCTGGAATTAGTCCTGACTCCAGCAGGAACTCAAGCTAAGCCTCTAACCTTAAATTTTTGGCTTAGTTTTATATATATATTGCAAATGACTCCAGGTAGACCCACCAATTATCCCCTGCACTTTCTCCCACATCCACCATACTGTGCGTGCTTGGGAACTCATCCTCAGGGAAGTCTTCCGGCCAGTCTTAACTGGCTTTCAAACCTCGTTCTTTTAGAGAACACTTGACCTACTGCCCATATATCTTTGTTGCTATATGAATTATTAATCCTAAATTACATTATTCTGCCATGGGTGAGAAAGTCTCAAAACAAACAAATATTTAAGCTAATATGAGTCTAAAAGCCAGTGGCCTTACTGTAGAAGCAAATGCAGACTTTCTATAGTGGAGTGGACAGAGGAATCAATGAGTTCTATCAATCCACTTCTATTTACAAAGTTATACTACACTCATTTTTCTAAGGGGAAAATCAAATATTTTGCATTAAGGTAAGACACTGATTGTGGGC
>NDGN011438999.1:0-17554 GCA_002564285.1 Tympanoctomys barrerae
TATGAGTCTGATCTAGTAGTGAGACCCTGAACACCCTGTAGATCCTTCCTTAAAATACAAAATTAAATAAATAAATAAACCAGTCTTGTACTAACCATGTTATAACTATCCTGTGTAGAAACAGAAACACACTAAAATCTTAGGTGGAGTATAAAACCATAGACATTGGTACAGGATTAACATTGTAAACATTGGTTTTATTTGCTTCTAACAAAAAACAAAATATGGGGGAACTACCCGCTCGGGCCCCCCTCCTGTCCCTCTTTTGGATAGGAGCCTTCCTTCTCTCAATAAATATATTCTGCTCATAAAATAAATAAATAAATAAAAATAAAAAATAAAAAACAAAATACAAAAGCAGCACAAACATTGGAGAGGGATGAGATCATCATATATTATCTAATTAGAATCACTGGAATCAAAAGCAGAGATTTTGGCAAGAATTGAGGGGAGAGATGTAAAGCTGAGTAAAAGACTGAAAATTCTCACTCTTGTAGATAGGAAAAATGAATTATTTGGCTGAAGTAACATGGTAAAAGGAACTATTTTCAGAGCCTTAAAGCACAGCGGTTTTATAAATGATAATGATAGTATCATAATTTCTCCCAGAAAGAATAAAAGGAAAGTAAGCTCAATATATAGAATGAGCATTTTATCTAGAGATGTATTTGTTTGTTTGCTTGCTTCCTTGCTTGTTTGATTAGATTGAGCTTGACAGATAGATTTCTTTCATTGGATGACACCTTGTGATCTTTTTCATGCAAATATTCGGTGAACTTTATGGCAATAGATCATCTGCAGATGGAACTGAGTAAACTTGACATCCCCAGTCCTTTTTTAGTTGTAACTTACAAATGTATTGCATGCTGCTTCAATTAGATTCGCTAGAGAACAGAAATACTGTCTGTAAAAATGAATGAAATGATTCATAAGGCAGCCTTGCAGGGGCCATCAGAAAACATAAAGACAGGGAAATGCATTTTGCATTCTGGGTGCATAGGGCGCTGGAAAGACTAAGGATCCAGTCAAAAGCCAAAAGTCCAGAGCTCTCTCCAGGGCGTGGTGTGAATCTGTGTTGGAATGCCAATAGGTCAGCATTGGCCGTTGGACAATTCTGCTTGGAAGCCAGAGGAACTAGAGATGAATGTCCAAAGGCAACAGTAAAGTTCAGAGCTCTTCCGAAAAGCATAAAAACAGAGTCTTCTTTCTTCTTTACCTTTATTCCATATAGGCTACAAGCCTATTTGTTAGTGCCACCCGCATAATGGGTGGGTGTTTCCTCTGTAGTGTGTGGCTGACACGTCAGTCATCTGAAGACACACCTAAGAGCTTTACTAATCTTCAGGGTGGTTCTTCCTGAATCAGGTTAACATATTTAGTTGATTATAGCACATGTTTTTCAACAACCTAATTAGTGAGCGCTATTCATCTATTAGTAACACGCTAAAAATTACTAAGTCACAACACTAAGCCAAACAATGAAACCAAGTGTATGAGTAATTTTTTTCTATCAATACAGGAGCTGTAAATTTCAGCTGTGAAAACTGAAATGCATGAAAAAGTTCTGAATTTCAAGTTTGGCACCCCCACACTCGCATCCCATGCCAATAGCTTTTGCATGGTACTCACACCTTCTGCTAATGGAGTAACATGCAATTACTTGAGGTTTAATTATTCTAAACTAAAATTTTTAGCCTGTTCGTTTCTGGCATTTGTTTCCTTGCCAACAAGCACAACATATAGTGCCAAGATTTAACTGCATCTTGCAAAGAGAAATGGCCAATTCAAGCTCACTGGTCAATTAACCAGCTTTATAATGTATTAAAAACAAAAAGCAATGCTTTCCTACTATTACATTTTTCATTATATCACAACAAAGTAGTGTTAGTAATTTTCTTTTCAGCATGGTGAAGGTTTTGAAAGCATCCCAAGTGTAAGTAATATTAGTGTTAATAAATATTCCATTCTCAATAGTCATATTTTAAGCCATTTAATAACCATTTGTTCATCCAAATGTAATAGAAACTGTGTTTGAGCTGACCAGAACCATTTGTCTTTAGTAATAGATCTCTTGTATTTTTTAACTTTATTTCAAATGAGAGGAAGTTTTGAATAGAACACAATCCAAATATCTTTTAAAAATGTACTATTATGGTATATTATCACTTATATAGAGTTAGCTTAAAAAATCCCATTATTCACCAAAAATCACCTTGTATCCACTATACTTAGTGCATGTACATATAAACACACACACACGCACACACACACACTCACACACTCACTCACACACACATGCCTTGACTCATTTTCAAAATACTCAATTTGATTCATTTATGTAGAAAACATTAAAAATTATATTGTAAAAGATGATATCATTTGAGCATGGTGGTCCACACCTGTAATCTCAGCAACTGGGAGGCTGAGGTAGGAATATTGTGCTGAGTTCAATCCAAGCTTGGGCTGCATAGAGAGACCCAGTCATAAATAAACAAATAAAAATAATAAAAACAAGGATAATATAAGGAAAGAAAAATGTCTGATGCATAAATTAAATGCCCCTGTATTTTCATCTAAGAAATATTACATGCAGCACTGGCCTTGCTCCTGAGCCAGCCACCGAGAAGAGGCATGGAGGTGCATGCCTGTAATCCCAGTGCTAGGGAGGCTTAAACAGGAGGATCACCAGGAGTGTGAGCTGAGTAGAGAGATCTTGTACCAAATACATAAAAAAGAAATATTTGCTACTTAACAACTATCATGTTCCAATACGAATAACAATATTTCTGTCCTCAAGGGTTTCAATTCTGTAGGAGGATGACTTGCAAAAGATTAGTCTGTGCTGCTTTTGTCTGTTCTGAAGAAATCAGTATATATATATATATATATATATATATATATATATATATATACTGACTTCATTGAAAGGATAGGTTTGTGTTAATATTGTATAGACAATTAAATGCAGACAACTTGTACTCTGAGTAATTAGTTTGAAGATAACAATATGCAATATTAACTAACTTCTTGTTGTATCATATTATGTTGGGGTTTTATCATTAAAATAAAAAAAGAAATCAAATACAAACACAAAGTTATAAACCACATATTTGAATTTTAGAATCATAAAAGAGGTTGGGGATAATGGAAGAAACATAAAGATTTCTTGCAAAAGATAATTTGGCATGGATCTTTCTGTTCAAAGTTATATGGAAGGTTAAGTGCCGGCCAAATAGCTCAGCGGACTAAAGCACCTACTTAGGTAGAGCACAGTGGCTAGGGTTCAATTTCTGGCATGCTTTGCCTACCCCATCCCCAGTATGCACTGAGACATTGATTGAGACAGAGTGTGGTGGTGCACACCCATAATCTCAGCCCTTGGGAGGCTGAAAACAAGAGAATCACTACAAATCCAATCTACATAGTGAGACCCTATAGACATTTTAGACCTTGTCCTAACTTCATAAAGAAAAGAAAGTTATATGAAAGGTCTTTCTTCGCCAAAAAATAGACATTCTAAAAAAATTAAGAAAAAATCTGATTAAATTTTGAAGGAAAGTTCAACATGCTGTTACATACAATTTGTATTCCTTTATTCGTGTATCAATATAAAATTCTACAAGAACATTGTGAAAAATAGAGTAAGAGATTACTGATATGTACTATTAAATATAGTTAGTCCTACTTTGTAAAACCTAGTAACAATTGTAGTCTTTAAATTTGTCTCCGGATTTGAAATACAACTACGCTGTAAATTTAATACATATGTTCAATTTCTCCAGTGATCTGTCTGAAGGCCTTAGGAAATTAATGATCATTCACGAGATGAACATTAAACAAAATTTACAAACATGAGATAGATGCCCTCTCCCTAAACTTGCAGTGTCAAAACTAAGTCCCCTATATTGTGGCATGTATGACACAAGATAGTAAGAATCAGGTCACATACCAGATAGGTCAAATGCATGTGCTGGCTGACACAGAATGGCTTGTTCAGAAATGAGGTCCTATTTAATTTCCCTTCATTCATACAAGTTACTTTGTGGTAAAAGTTTTATTAAGGTGAGTTACAGCTTATTCAACATTCAATTAATTTCTCTGCATTTGGATAGGTCATAGTCAAGATAGAACTTCTTCAAACTAGAGTTAGATAAATTATTTTCATTTTACTTGCATTTTCTTATGATTACCATTAGGGAAAGCCACTAGATTTTCATTTTGTGTTCTATTCACTGGTGTGTTATTTCAACAGATAAATTGTTATTACCATGTTTGAAACTGTCCATTGAAAAGTGGAATAATAAATAGGGCATGGCATTTAGTTGGTATACTTTTGCTTTCCAATTTTCTACACTCAATGTATGCATATATTGTCACTCTTATTCCCATTCACTCCATATGTTTGTTTGTGTGTTCTCTGTTCTTGTTTATGCTTCTGTATATCGTTCTGTGCACAACTGTTCTTTTTATTTGACTTCAATAGTTTTTCTCTTTTTTGATCATTTATTCATAATATACTTTAGGTTATAGACTTAAAAGCATTCTTCTTTGTTACCAGCCAGTCTAAAATAAATCAAAATTAGTTTACCCCTAGGTCACCAAAAATTCAGCTATTTAAACAAAAACTGTTTACAGTATGGAGAGATTATTGGCCATGACTCCAATTAGTGAATAGAGATGTGGCCAAAATTTGTTCATCAGTTAGCAGTCCCCAATAATCTCCATTGTCTTCTAGAGACATGCTCAATAATTTGCCACTGGAGAAGATAAGGTTTTCCAGAAAAAAATAACACTAACATTTTCTCTCTCTCTCTCTCTCTCTCTCTCTCTCTCTCTTTCTCTCTCTCTTTCTCTCTCTTACCCAGAATTGAACTGAGGCCTTTACTCTTGCCAGGGAAGCACTTATTCTACTGAGCTATCTCCCTGGCCCCAAGGTTTCCTCCTGATAGAAAACGAATTTAAGAAACAAAGATTTTCAAATATGTATGGCAATTAATTATTGTTAATCTCATGGTTCATTAAAGGTATTCATGATTCCAGGTGTATAGATCTTCCAAAATGTAAAACAAAGATTATTTCTTGTGATAACATGTCATTCAGATTCAAACATTTCCATTTAACAAAATAACTTGTCATTAAAGGAATTAGACAAAAGCTTCTTATGTATTATATAGAGATGATTGGTTAAAAAAGCTATTTCAAAATGAAAGATTAAATATGCCAAATATGCTAAAATGATCCTCATACTGCATTGTTATGTATAGTTCTGATTTCTGTGTAAGAATATGTAACTATTGTCTAGTAACATTCTATATGGATTTAGATATTAAGATATCTATGTTTGTTAGAAATTAATAGCTCTATTTTATACCTGTGGTGTTTTATATTCAGACATACAGTAATGCCAAGTTTACTGCCTCCATTATAAGATAATGTCATTAAGCTTCTTTTCTGATTTTTAAACCCGAAGATTTAGAGACCAAAACTTAGGGAGATAGCTAGTTTAAAAAGATAACCAAAATTTAGACCTTATCTCACTAAGGTCATTTGGGACTCAGAGCATAAAAGAACCTAGAGTGTGACATCATGTAACTCAGTTGAGTGTTTGTTATTTCTGATCAAGGAGAATGAGGACTAGAGGAAAGTGAATCTACAATATGTAGTGTGCCTAAGGAGAGTCACCTTGGCAGAAAAAAAAATCCCTCAGGCTCTCACAGAAAACAAATTCATCAAGCAATAGCTGTGATTCATCTGGAAGAGTAACACTGACAGAAAATCTAGGTGGTGTTGTACTTGGTTCTAAGACAAATCCAGAGGAAACTTAACTGACCAGGTCTCACCTACTGCAGTTCTAAATATCCAGCAGAAAAGTGTAACCACGAGGTATGAAAAACAATGGCATAATAAAATGCCTGCTGTAAAATGTTTAAATCACTTAAAATTCTGACAATTGCCAGCTAAACTGGTAACTCACTACTTGTAGAGATTGTTATTCTATGTAGTGTTAAATTACTATATATGGGTACCAAAAATCTTTGGACTGGCATCAAGTTTGAAAAGGTCTTCTACAGAGTTCTCCAAACATACCTTTTCTAATTACAGTGGAACACCTGTCATTTACACAAGAAATAGTAAAGGGAGAGATATTGGGAGTTGCTGTAGCTACAAATTTCTCATTTTCATAAGGGCAGGCCAAGGCACTAGTGCCCAAAGCAGTCAGTCTACCACAGTCTTGAGAAAAGCATCCTGCCTCCTAACCGCCAGCCATTAGTCACTAGACAACCTTATGTCACATGATACTATATTGGCAAACGTATAAATAAACACTTCAACTTTTATTCTTCATGTGTTTTGCTCATCAAGCAAACAGACTTCCACACCAACAGAGCTCTTGTGTCTTGTCTATCTTTTCCTCATTCCTGCTGCACTTTCTTTCTGGGATACACCAAGACACCAGTGAGTCACCACTAAAAGAATTTATAGTCAGATGAATAAGGGATGGGTGTAAAGGAATTAGGGTGTGTTGTGTATATTACCAAATTTCCATAAAGAGTGTAAAAGATATATTTTACTCATGTACTAATAAGCTAAACTAAAATCAAAATAGTGGATTAGGTTAGATATCAATGATGTTAATAATGAAAAATTATGTGATAGGATTAAATAAAAGTTTAAAAATTTGTATGTTAAAAATAACATTGAATTCTATCTTTTTCTGATTGCATTTATTCAGCATGGATACGAGAGATAACTTTTGTATGTATTGCTTTGATTTGCCTTCATGTATAACAGGTCAAGGAAGTAGTTTTGATAGTAGTAAATAAAAATAATTTCCTCAAGTCATATTCCATATATTTAAATACATGTTTGCTTATTTTTTGCTCACGTGGTAATAAGAAGAGGATTTATATTCACTAAATCTCATATCTTTACTTACAAAAAAGGCATAATTGCATTGTACCTTCTTCACTATATTTCTCTCATTTAAATTATATAATGTAAAAAAGTACTTAGCATAAGACTTAGCACTTAAGCTTTTTAAACTATTATTGCTCCTATTACTAAATTTTGAACTTCCTGAATCATGAATATTGTGGCTTAACATTTTTCAGTAGGTGATCATTATTCAAAGAAATGAATATTACAGATACAGAAACAAGTTTCATCATATATGTAACATATTTAGAAGAAAAAACCTCTTGACTTTCAGATGTTTTCATAACTTTTTAATTCCTCATTTGAAATACTAGTTTTAAGTTATATATTCACAATATTAATTTTAGGAAATATGCAAACTTCAATGATGCAATCATCATTTCTTTAAACATTTCAATAAAAAATATAAGGAGTCCAGAGGATATATATATATATATATATATATATATATATATATATGAATGAAATATATACTTGTATTTCATTTTGTAGTAGTAATTTCAATTATCTTCTAACTCAAGGAAATATTCTTAAATAACAATAAAACAATTATTAAAATGTAGAGTGTATAAAATATTTTATGTATCCTGGAAGTTGTTTGCTATTCTTTAAAGACTCCTCAGTAATTAATTAAATGTGCTTTTCAGTTAACAATTTCTGGCTTTATCTGCTTGTGGTTTTGCACAGTATAAAAAATCTCACCGAAGAACTGGGCAATTGTTTTAAATAACTTCATTCTTTCAGCAGTAATCATGGTCAAACTTGGTGTGTGCTAATTTCACCAGTGGTGAGTCCATTAAAAAGAACTTTTAGAACAGATATTTAAAACGTGATGTATTCACTTGTGATGCTGAAAACAGGAGAATAACTATGAGTCCAATCTGTATAGTGAGATCCTATAGACCCCATAGGCCCTTTCTAAATGCAGAAGAAGAGGAAAAAAGTAATGTAGCAACAAATAATCCACAAAAACTTTGAGACATGCCTTAAATAACTATATAAGTCACTGTACTTCTTAATATGTAGGTATAATTGTTTTTTTTTTTTTTTTTTTTTGGCAGAACCGGGTTTGAACTCAGGTCCTTGCACTTTCCAGGGAAGTACTTATTCCACTGAACCATCTCCCCAGCTCCTGTAGGTATAAATGTTAATTGGCAAAGTCATATGGGTATTATGTAGAAAGCCATGATTAATTAGAATTAAACAATACTTTGGGGGTTTTAGTAGATTTTGTTTTGCCACCCAGGTGCTAATTACAAAAAATAAATATCAACAAAATTCACATTTTATTTAAATATTTTAACTTCATAAGAATATTTCAATGAAGATCCTTAAGCAATGCATATTACTATGTCAAACAGGAACATTTACCAGTGTAAAACTTCAGAATACAATAATTAGATTAAAGCTATAGAAATGTCGAGCAGATCTACCTTTTTGTTTGAATGTATACAATGTTACATTGGAGGAACAAAAGTTGTGAAACTTCAGTTTTATTCAGTAAGTTCAAGTTCTTCTCACAGTCTTTCCTAGTGCTATTACAGGTAGCACATTAATGAAAGGTAATTATCAAAGAATAATCATATTTTCTATTAAGATAACCCACCATAACAGATAAATTGTTACAAGTAGGAAGAAAGATAAAATATAGAAATATTAAAAAGAACATTCCAACCAAAAATTACTCAATGGTAAGGTATTATTCTACTTGGCTTAAAGAAACAAAAGTATAAAAGACAATAGAACATACAACTTGATAATATGAGCTAGACTATTAAAGTCCTTGGGAATTATTATGGGAAAACTGGTGATGAATATAAATTGAGGCTTCATAAATTAATTGTGAAGAACAATCCCACAAAATGATAAAAGGTCTTATGATCCTGTGACAGGTTGTAATGGTTACATGTTCCCAAGACACATTTATGTGGAAAACAATATTCAGAAAAATTAAGAATGTGCCATTATTGCCAGTGATTATATAGATTGTTCAATACAAATGAGATTTCAAAGAATGCAAGGCTTTGTTAGTTTTTCTCAACCAAAATAAGTTAAGTAAGAGTAATGTATAAGCCCGCAAATACATTTAAACAATACTGACTAAGAAGATGAGAAGTCCTATGTTTAGTTTGGAGAAAGTTGAGTTGGAGAGATTGTCTTCTCTAATCAATTATTAAAGTAAATGTTTTTCTCCTCTAAGAACACCAAGTTGGCATATTTGCCTAGCAAATGGGGTTAATTAATGTTTAGCAAATGTTGATAAAATGAATTACACATAGGAACTAATCTTCACTTCTATCTCACTCTAGACATTTTCAAATTATTATAAGATGAACTGCATTGAACAAAATGAGCATATTCTCCATATCTACAGTGTTTATTAAGAATCATTGTAAGTAAATAAGTGAAAGTATTAAGATTTCATAACTAAATGTTAACCTAATTGGTCCCTGTCATGTATTAAAGAACAAAAAATTTATACTTTTTATTCTTTTACATAATAAATTTCACATCATGCTCACTCACCAATATGATGGTAGTTTTTGATTCATCATTTACAAATAGTTTTGGATGATATTATATGATGTCTTTTCATTTTATTCCTCTATGCATTCTCTATGATAGGTAACTAAATTTGCTATAATTCTATGAATACAGAAACACAACTTTCACATTGAAGACTGGTTTCATCAGAACTGTGGTCAAAGGTGTTTCACTGTGGCTATCTCAGCTGCCGCCAAATGCAAACAGATCAGACACATTGTCACAAAACACTCACCGCAGTTGGCTTCATCAGATGCATCTGCACAGTCTGGGTCCTCGTCACAAACCCACAGCTTGGAAATGCAGTGCTTGGTAGTTTTACACTGGAAATAGTCTGGAGAACAGCTGTTTTCAGCTGAAGAAGAAAACAGCTATGTTTTGAAGGACAGCAGATATTGTGCTTATAAAAAGCAATTAGAAAATCTCTCAAACAGTTTATTCAAAGAGCATTTCATTTTTAAGTAACTGTGCTCTGAAGGTAGGGAATTTTAAACTTTTATTATTTTTTAATATGTCCCCAATATCCTTTCCAATAGAAATAAATAAGGAAAACATATTTCTGCAATAATACATTGGTAAACATCAGAGTTTAAAATCCTCTTAATTAGATATTTGAAAGCAAATGAAAAACACAAGGATTACAAGTTCTTTCAAGATAATGTTCTAGTTATGTTTAGGAATATACACATCTGCATTTTTATAAAATAGAGAAAGACCAGAATCGGAAGACATTATATGAATGGAGAAATAAAAGTATGAAATTTAATCAAAGTGTCTAGGAGATGTGCTGAGAATTTGAGGGAAGTGTGAACATCTGACTCAGACTATAAACTGCTTGGCAAATCCTAGCCGGCTTCATGAATCCGCTCCTAGAATAGCTGTCCATAAAGAACTGGAACTGACTTCATTCTCAGCGCACCATTTTAATCAAATTGCTGGATGACTGCACATTATTTACTAATAAAAGTTTTAAAGAAATAAAATAAAACTGCGGCAAGCCAAATATGTTGACAGTGCTTGTACTGAAAATGTGCAACTTGACAGGTGCTCAATCCTTCAGATCATGTGTGTTTGTGTGTGTGTGGTGTGGGGGTTGTGTTCATTCCCACACATCCATGCCTCTCTATGTGCATCATGCACATGGTGCTTATTGCTTTAATTTTCACTTAATGTACTTTGATTTTGAGGAGGAGACTGAAATGCAGAGTGAACAGAAAGAAACATTACTTCTGATTATTTTAAATGACCTGTTAAGACTTCTTAAATGGAATATTAATTTTAATTCTTTACAAGTAACTTTGTTATAATATTTGCCTAAATTTTTAACTTCTTATCATAGCTTTAATATGTATTTAATAGAGAAAACACTTTTTGTTATAATGGAAAACATTTTAATCTACTACTTAATGATAGAAATAAATTGCCAATTTCTATTTAATATTGGCAGAAAGTCAATTTATGGAAAAATCCATAACCAATCGCAATGTGGTTTCTCTGGAGTATGATGTTGATGTGTGGCTGTTGTGCGTGTGTTTCATAGCCCTTAGGTAGGAGGCGACGATCATCCATGTTTCTTTTGTCTCTATATTTTAATGTAGACCTTCTCTGATAGTTCATCTGGATTAGCACCTATTAATAATTGTTTAATTAATACCACTTTTTGTTTATCTACCTTGTAAAATTTTATGTTGAATATTTTTAAAGCTAATTTCTGTTGAGAGTCAAAAGTAAAACAAGACAGCGTTCTGAGATGACTTACGACAATCTCTCTCATCTTCCTCATCCCCACAGTCATCCTGCCCATTGCATCTGAGGTTCACTGGGATGCATTTCTGGTTCTTGGTGCACTTGAACTGACCCGAGAGGCAAACATGTGTGTCTAAAAGAGTGAACAAAAAATCTAAACTGAGGTCTATGCCTGAAATAAATCAGTGCATGCACCATCTGTGAAAACTTAGATGTAGGCATTTTAGGATTTTAGACACTTACCACAGTTGAGCTCGTCTGAGTTGTCCCCACAGTCATTCTCTCCATCACAAATGAATGCAGGCAAAGCACAGAGTCCAGATCCACACTGAAATCGGCCAGGCTGACATTTAAACTCAGCTGGGGAAAATCGCATAGGTATTACACATGAAAAAGCACTGTGATCTTAGGACATTTTAAACAAAAATTTTCTGACACTCATCTATTGGTTATATTTTTATAATGCATATACCCCAAAGTACAGCCTTAATGTCTCGCACATAGAAAGTTATTATGTTCTGACAGTATAGGTCAGGTCTAAACAATTTAGCAGGCCTCTGGATTATGTTTCATGTACTAAATATTAAGAGGGAAGGGACCAACCATATATAAATATATAAAATTGCATTTTAAAGTCACAGAAGGATGACCTCGTTCCACTGAAATGGGGTTGAAATATTAAGTTTCAGTATAAAATTTAATAGATTGAAACATTTTCATTGTATCATTATAAAAATAATATCTCCCTGTACAGTATGTTGCCTATGATATGTCTATGTCCCACGCTTCTCCTCAATGTATGTTCTCTACTAATGCTTGAAGCATATGCTTCCTCTATCATATCTAAATGAAATTTATTTATATTTAATTCTGTAATATACATAATAAAGACAATGTTCCAAATACAGTTCATATATACATATATGTAAGCTATGATAAATAATTCACAAGTGAAAGTACATTTTATTTTGTTATATCATTTGATATTTTATTATTAATGACAAAGAAGAATCCACTGTGAATCTACTTTATATTAGGCACTGAACTCCCTGCCATACATTCTTTCAATTACCGGACTTGGATTTCAGATCTAAATCTGACTCTGAAATCTCGCAAATTCAGTGTTTGTAGTAAAATACTTTTCTATTAATGATCCTCCTCCAAAATTGTCCTAATCATTGGCTATTAGAATATTAACACGTTCTTCATTAGTTTAAATCAGTGACTCAGACATTAATAAATGAAATTTTAAACTTTCTTTGGCAAATAAATTATGGTTTCATTACAGTGTTAACTAAAAATGTAAATATTCTTTTAAAAATAAATCTTATTTTGAGCTTACATTTCATAGATATAAAATACTTTTAAAAAGGGGAATTATTTACTTTCAATCTATGAAATTTTTCATTCTGTTTAAATGTTTACTTGGTAAATACTTTTTTACTTTTTTCTTATACACTGAATATGTGCATTTCCTCTAATTCCATTGCTTTATATATGATTTTTCTTCAACATTTCTTTGCCACATAAACAACCTTTCCATAAAAACTGACTGGATCTATTAAATAAAAAACAGAAGGACCACAGGTTTAAGTCTATTGGAAGGAACTTAGCAACTTAATGAGAGTTGTTAAAATGGTGAATTTACTGCTAAAGAATGAAAATGAAAGGTTAAGCATTGTCAGCGTGAATCAGAGTACTGCTACCAGGCAATTCTTATCTATGGGCAAATAAAATGATAATAATTATAGTAGTTGCATCATAATGTTTCACGAGTGTTAAGTAGAGGCTAGAATGTCTGAGTAGTCAGGTGAATATCTTACCTCAATTTGGTGAGCATTACCTATTTAGCAATTGTGCTTGTCTATTTCCATATTTTCCAGGTGATGATTTACAATTATCTATCAGTTTACTCATGGGGAATAAAAATGTAATGTTTTTTGATCTCTATGTTTTGCTAACTGAATATAGCCATTATTATTTCAGAAAAGGAATGCTTATGAAATAAGCACAATGCCAACATTGGTCTCTAGAATGATCTTTAGTACAACATCATTGAAAATTTAATACAAACTTATAATGACATATAATACTTTTTTGGCATATACATTTATGTATCACTTTTAACTACATTTATAGAAATAGCATCATGTGACTTTATCAGTATGTGTCTTTAGGAAAAGTATTTCTTGTCTTCTTTGATAACAAACTGTCAATGGCTCTTGTTATGTACAAAGGCTGATGATACAGCGATGCTAAAATGGTGCTGGAACACTCCATGGACTCATTATTTTCCATCTCCCTATCACACTTAAAGTGTTGTGGCAATAGATAATCACTCATCCAGGACAAGTAAACACTTTTTTATTTTTTGCTAAAGACCACAAAGTTAAGATCATGAAAACAATTAAAAATGTATTTGCTAAAGGCCACAGATATAATGCCATCAATAAAATCATGAAGCACTACTACAAGAAAAGATAAGTGGGGCTGGGTAGATAGCTCAGCAGGCAAAGACACCTGCCTGGCAAGCACAGGGTCCAGAGTTTGATCCTTGGAAGAAAATAAAAAAGAAGAAGCAGATAAGGAAATACCACTAAGACAAAGTGCTGAGCAGAAAATTGTCATATTTTTCTCACTAAACATAGGCAGTAAAGGTAAAAAGAGATGAAAGACATTACATTAAATGAAAATGATAGTTCAGCACAACAAAGGAAGCCCCAGGAATGAAGAGAGAGCTACCGGGATTGAGCTGTGAGACCAGCAGCGCGTGGGAACAGCAGGCCTACTCCACCTTGGAGGGCCCGCTGGGAAGGAGCCGTGGCACAGGCGGCCAGCACGGCTCAGTGGTTCACTTGAAAGGGGCAGGGCTAGAACAGCCAAACACAGCAACCAGATGCAAGCCAGGTTCAGCCAGTCATTCATGTTCAGTAGATGTAGACCTGGTAACCTGAAGCATATTGCTGGGCCCAGCCAAGCCCAGACCAAGTCCCAGATCTGCAGGAGCATCCTCATGGTACAGAGGCTGCTGCAGGTAACTGCGGCGAGCTAGTCTACCTGGAAGATGCCCGGTTCATGAAGGGTAGGTGCCCAGGCAGAACTCAGGGGGAGTAATTTAAAAACAAAACTCTTAGTTTAAGATCTGCTTTAGTATACAACTATAATGTTTGTTCCTATAGTGGTTTGGTCTAAAGTGCAAAACCATTAGTTACAAAAGTGTATCAGTTTCTAAATTTCAGAAGCTGTTATTAGTATTGCTACTTATGCTACTACAAGTAAGAAAATATATCTGCCATTTAACCACAAGTTCTCCCTTGGTAATAGTATCTGGAGGTGCTTAGGTAGTAACTTCACAAAAGCCCTACAGTGAAGGACAGAGATTAGTGCCAAACGAAACCAATACCTCACTATCAATCAATAGAAAGAGAAAAATCTTGGGACGCATATCAAACAAGAATCTCTGACACAGGAGAAATACCTAAAAAATAGATTCATTACAGAGAGGCTCTGACTGCAATGATACAAGTACTTACTATGAAACGTTCACTGAAAGGTATTGCAGAAATCAAGATAAAGAGTTCTTTCCAAAATAGAAAATGATAAAAATAGCATCTGCTTAGTCAGAGTGAGAGGCCTTGGGTTCAATCACTGGAAGACTGTGACAGACCCTCTCCTGGGGCTGGTTGAAATGGCAATTGAGAATGGGCATGGTGGCTTGCACCTTTAATCCCAGCACTTTGGAGGCTGAAAAAAGAAGGATTACTACTAGTCCAATCTACATAGTGAGGCACTTTAGACCCTATACTAAATACATAAAAAAAGAAAATCACAAAAAGAAGGAGCAAGAGGCAATCTCAGGCCGCGAATCCACCCAGAACAAACCCAGGAGACATCAGCATACAGAAGCTGGAAGCCATACACCTGAAATCTCAGAAATAGTAGCAACTAAAGTAAAGAAGCAACTGCAGAAGGATACAGAGGAAATCAGGTTAGAAATAATATTCCAGGTAAAAAAGAAATGATAACTATAATGAAAGAATTACTAAGCATTTCTAAAGAAGACTTTGATAAAAAAATTAGAGGATAAAAGAAAAATGATGGAAAATTTGAATGAACAGCATAGAAAAGAAATAGAGTGTATTAAGCAGATTCAAAAATATACATTAAATTAAAAACTCTATCACAATTTGATAAAACCATTTAAATTAAAGTGAAGATAGACTTTCAGATCTTGAAGACACCATTAAAGCTAGTGCAAAGGGAAGGAAAGGTCTCTTAAAACAACTGTAACTAGGAGATAATGATACACAGGCTGCAAGATAATGACCAACATAGGACTAAAAGGTCACAATGAGAAAGAATGAGGCAACACAAACAACATAAAAAGAATATGGACAGAAGTTATCTCAGAAAAATGCCTGATCATGGGAAACAATCATTCAGACAACTGAGGCATATAGAACTCCAAAAAATATCAACACAATTAAGACCACACCCAGACATATAATAATAAAAATCCAAGAAATTCAGCAGAAGAACAACACGCTAAAAGCCACTGGGGAAAAGAGAAAGATCACATTTAAAGGAAAACCCATCAGAATAATGACATATTTCTCCTCTCAAACATTCAAGTCAAGAAGAACATGGAATGAAGTATTTAAAGTCCTGTAGGAAAACAAATTTCAACCCAGATTGATTTACCTTGCAAAACTCTTTCAAGCTTAGTGGGGAAGTGAAATACTTCCATTGAAAAGAACAACTAAAGTAATTCATGACAACCAAACAACCCTACACAGAGTACTAAAAGATATTCTAGAAAGAGATCAAAATACCCAGAATTCCAAGAATGACAACTGAAAGAACCCACCAAACATGAAAACTATACACAGGAGAAAAGTATAGGTCCAACAGCAGGACAATGACATGACAAGCATCAATCAATACATATCAGTTATAACCACCAATGTACGTGAAATCAATTCACCCATTAAAATAAATAGATTGGCAGAGTGGATTAAAAACAAAATTCAGTGTGTAAAGAAACAAATTTAGCTCATAAAGAAATTCACAGGTTGAACTTAAAGGATGGAAAACAAGACTACATTTACCAAGAGTTCAGAGAAAATCAGGTGTAGCTATTCTGTTCACAAACAATCTGAACTTTGAACCAAGATGATCAAATAAGATAAATAAGGTCAATATGTATGCACCAAATATGAGAGCACTCAACTATATAAAATGAATTGTAAAGGACATAAAGATCTAATAACCAACATCACAATCTTAAAGGGAAACTTAACACTCCATTATCTCAAAAATATAGGTCCAGCAGACAAAAAATTAGCAAAAAAGTAGCAGAACTGAACCAAACCTTTGAATAAATGGACATTGTGGACAAAAGCAGAATGTTCCACCCAACAACATCTAAATGAACTTTCTTTTCAGTGTTATATGGAACATTTTCTAATATAGACCACATGCTAGTCCATAGAACATGCTTAAGTATATGCAAGAAAATAGAATTACCCCATGCATATTATCTGACCACAGTGCAATGAATCTGGAAATGAAAGATAAAAGAAACCACAAAGAATCCATAAACATATGAATATTAAATAACACCCTCCTCAGCAACTAATGGGTTACTCATGAAATTAAACAAGAAATTAAACAATATCTACAATTCAAAGGAAATTCAAACACAATGTACCAGAATTTGTGGGATGCAATGAAAGCAATTCTCAGAGGGAAATTCATAGTGTACTCAAACATTAGGAAAACAAAGCAAGAACAAGTAAATACCCTAATGCTGTACCTCAGCTTTCTGGAAAAAGAAGAGGAAACCAAGTTGAAATCCCAAAGATTGGAGTAAATTATAAAGATTAGAGCAGAAATTTATACAATTGAGACAAAGAAAACAATACAAAGAATCAATGAATCCCAAAGTTGGTTCTTCAAAAGATTAAATAAAACTGAAAAACCTCTAGCCAACCTCCTCCAAAAGAGGAAAGAAAAAAAGTTCAAGTTCTAGCAATAAGGTATGAAAAGGGAGAAATTACTACAGATCCTGTGAAAATTCAGAAGACCATCAATAGCTACTTTGAAAATCTTTACCTCACAGGATCAAAGACACAGAAGAAATGTACAAATTCCTAGGTAGGTACAAAACTTCAAAACTGAATCAATGAGATATAAAAGCTTGAAATTGAAAATGTAATTTAAAAAAAACTTAGCAAAAGAGAAAAGCTCAAGTACTGATGGATTCACAGCTGAATTCTACAAGAAATTTAGAGAAGATTTAATCCCAATACTCCTCAAACTCTTCAAT
>NDGN011439028.1:0-12358 GCA_002564285.1 Tympanoctomys barrerae
CAAGAGCAAAATGTGCACTAAAAAGTGAAACAAGCACTAGCAAAGCATGAGGCCAACAGGAGCCCAGACAACAGAAGACTCACAGCACAGCCTTAAAAAACAGAACAAAAGTTATCAGAGTAGTAGAGTGCACCCGTATTTATAAAGCAAGCAGGGTGTGAGGGATAGAGCCATTAGAAAACCATGAAGAACTTTAGAAACTAAAAATAACCAAAAGTTTAAAATTAAAGAGAAGGAGAAATGGGGAAAGGTTTATGGGAAGTAGGAAAAGGAGATTTAAAAACATAAAATGAGAAAGAAAAAAGAAATGCAAACTTTAGCCAGTAGGAATTCTAAGAAGGAACCCAGGAGAAAAGAACATCTTAAAAGAAATAATATCAGACCTTTAAACTAGGCATGTGTGTTACATGGGCAATCACACAGCTCAGAGCACAGGTGCTGTATCTTACAGCACATGGCAGGCACAAAGTCTGTTTCTGATAAATTCTGTCAAACGCATTCACTCAGAAAAGGGCCTCAGTTCCCACTAAACTCAGCCCGTGCACAAGGGTAAGCCTTGGTCTGAAGGTGAAGGTTGCTGCTCAGGTCCAGGCAGTTTCCTTAAACGCCAGGAAACTCGGAACCCAGCTTGTGTGTCAGGTTTTGCAGGAAGTCACTGTATTAGAAATTATAAATTTAAACTGGTTTGATGACCTGTGTTTAAATACCCTTAAATGTCACTGTCCTCTCAATTTTCTTTTCTGAAAACCTGATCTGAGTCTCTAACCAGGCACATAGTTAAACGGCACCAGTTAGTGGGGTACGTAGGCTATGAATCAGACCTCACTGTGGAAACTAGTCCTTGAGTCACGATCATAACATCCCACTGGCTCCTCCTGGGGACAAGGTATTCCTTGAAGAATGCCATTCTTCTCTCCAGCGGGGGACGTGGAGAACTCCCGCTCAGCATTGCGGCTAGCAATGGAGTGCCCTAGGCTGGGCATCAGTTCGTGCAGCCACCTAACAGGGTCCTGCAGTTGTTGCTAGCCCGCTCTGAGGGGTCTTTAACTTAGTCATTAATTTAGTAAAATGCTGCGTGTCAGTGTTGACACAGTCACTGTTATGAGGACTGGAGGAACAGCAGTAAACACAACAGAAGGTTCCTGAATTAGAGAATTCTATGCTAGTCAACTCAGCTCAGACAAGATCATTTATTTGTTTTATCTCTTCTTCTCTAATCCATTTTAGAGAATTTACACTTTTTGACCTGACTGCCTACTTACCAGTGTCTATATCTGCATCTTTATAGTCTTTCCCTTATTTCTCTCTGCTCATATTTTTTACTTGAAATGTTATGAGGTTCTTTAAAATTAGGCCAAGCTATTAATATCCACAAAAGATTATAAAACTCCAATAAGATTCTTAAACTACTCCAATGGAAACATTTCCAAGATTTTCAAATGTTGATTTATACTTAACATGATTTAAGTAGCATATAGCAAAGACTACATGCGTGATCTTTAAACATTCTCCTTCAAGTGTTACCACTCAAGCACTAATGTATGTGTACAATTCATCCCATAAGCCAGTGTGAGAGACAGACATTCTTCATGTTGTATTCTAACAAGCCCGATTAAAAAGACTGAAGTTGTTACTTGAATAAACCAGAAGAGTTTTAAAACAACAGTATCTCAATTTTGTATTTTTCAGGCATTATGTTTGGAAGAAGAAAAACTGATGCAGGATAAAATTTTTAAAACTATATAATTCAGGGATGGGGATGCTGTTCAGGACTAGAGTATTTGCCAAGCATCTGCAAGACCTTGGGTTTAATCCCAGCACTGTAGAACATAAAATAGCAAAACCCACTGTAAACCAGATTATAACTGCAATTAATTTAAGAGATTTACTTAGAACTGCATGCTTTGCAGACCAGTACAATATGTTTAAGTCTTAGATGAATCTGAATTGTAATCCTGGAAAATGTAAACATCAGCCTTTTAAATTTTATTTTACTTTATTTTTGAAGTCCTAGAGATTGAACCCAGGTCAACTGTGCTATAGAGCTACATCTCTATCATTTTTTATTTTGAGACAGGGCCTCACCAAATTGCTCAGACTGACTTAGAACTTACAAGCCTTTTGCCTCAGTGTCCCAAGTAGCTGGTATTACAGGTATGTACCACCACACAAATCTAACTCAGATTTCTGTAAGTCATACTAAAGTTCTTTTATAAGGAAAGCTCTTAAATATTTCTTTCCCCAACTTATCCCTTCTATCATATGTGGTGTCAATCTAAATGACTACGAGGATTTAAAACACTTTGTGAATTCCTTAGGCCCAGGCCTCAGTATGACCTCTGGTCCACCTTTATGAAAAGGGCAAGAGCTTTCCAGTAAGCCAGAAATGAAGGGAGTAAAAGTCTCTATGTGCATCTGTTTCATCTAAAGTATGTGCTGTGCTTTGAATAATGCATTTCAGGGGCTCACTGGGCGCAACCCAAGGACCCTGCTGCCACTCTCATCAAGCGCCCTTCTCCGCATGTGCTGGGTACCCGCAGCACTGGCACGGTCTGGTAGCTTTCATCACCCTATAGTCTGTTAGAACAAGACCCCACAGGTGATTAGCTTCCCCGTGAAAATCACTAGTCCAAATGACTGTTCAGCTGTTCTGTTGGGATCTTTAATGAAGCATCAGAAAGCAGCCTCAAGCAAAAACTTGATGGCAAAAAGGAACGCAAAACAGAAAGAATCTTGGATTACTTTAGTTACTATAAAATGTTACAAACTCAGCTTTTGCAAGGGGAGGACAAAAGATTAAAATCTTAGGAATGCTTCCCACCAATGAACCGATGAATGTACAGACATCAATAAATACCCTTAGGGATGACTTCCTTTTTCCTGCTAATATATTCTCCATTGAGGTAAACCAAACTTTTCATGGTATTTTGGTTCTGTAACAACTCTAAGAGAAAGTCTGGGGTTTCCCTTCTCCCACAGAATCAAAAGCCCCCCACAACAGCTACCTGGGATCTGCTGTTTTAGGGGTTTTGCTGGCTCAGCCCGCCTCGAGGGCAGGGCGGTCCTGGCACGTGGTACCAGGATCGAAGTGCAGTCCTCTGCACCCGCCTAAGCTTGCCTCAGCAGGCCCTTTAGACCACTGAGCTATCCTGCCGGCCCCATTGGGGTGCTCTTTGCTGGGCATTGCTCAGAAGACCACAGGACCATACTTGAGTCTGTTCCCTGGTCACATTTTTTCTAGAATCTTTAAGCATTTATGATTCTCTGGATATTACCTTCCATCTCTCTTCAGGGCAAACAAGAAGCTGAACCAAACTCCAGAGTGACACCAAGCTGTTTGCTGACATGCTGAGGAGACTTGAATCCCTATCTCAGCCCCCTTTTCTCCTGCTGAGCCCCCTCCCACCGGGACCTGCCTGGCCCTCTGCCTCCTTCCCTGACCCCTCAGGGATCCTTGTTCTTGTCCTAAGGCTCAGGGGTGGTGGGTCCAGAAAGGGAGGCCTTGCACAGAATTCAGGGGACTCTAGACCAAAGAGTCTGCAGGGGCCTCAACAACCTGACTTGCTTTCCGCAAGGAAGCTGGATTTTGTCTCATCCTACTTTTGGTGGTAGGGAGAGAAGTGCACAGAGAAACATTGTCCAAAATGAGCTGTGAATATTCATGGCAGCTCACATTCCCATCTCCCGTTTTCTGTTGCCCCCATTTGTGTTGCCGGGTCCCCACGGCAGCATTTACTGTGGTGTTCACTCACTCACTGTGGTTTCGAGGGGAGAGAACAGAGCAACAGCCTGTCCTTCCCTCCAGGAAGAGACTGTCCTCTGCAGCCAGGGGTTTGTCCCAGGCATCTCAGGCCAACCCAGAACCTCGGATATGGGGTTCTGCACGTGCCTTGCCAGTGCTTTATCATGCACCGCAAGGCATTCAGCAGGTCATTCTGCTTGTTGTTCCTGCTTCATCACTGTTCCCTCAATCTGACACCAGAAAAGCCCCCCACTGGCAAGGTCACCATGTACCACCTGCCTGCTGCATCTCAGGGGTGCCCCTGTCCTCTGTCCCTTCCTATGACTCCAAGCCTTTCTCCCACCTGTCTCGTCCTTGTCACCTAAACCCCTGGTGCTCAGGATGTGGCTTGTAGTCCCCTCCCCTCTTACTTCCTGCTCCCCTGGCTGAGTTCACCCCTACCAGAGCTTTAACTCTCCCTGCCCTGCTCTGCAGCCCCAGCCACCCGCACCTGGCAACAGCGCAGACTCAACAATATGCCAGTCTTCTCCATTCCCATTCTGGACCTTCCCACTCTCCTGTCTTGGTTCATGACATCACCATCCACCCAGTCATACAAGCTAAGAAAATTTTGACCCATTTGTAATCCATGGCTTTACAAAAATGTATCTTCTGCTAATGTAACAAGAGCCCTGTGCACTTCAAATACAGTACGAGGTGTGTCACCTAACCGCTGTCCACTCCCAGGGACACACGACTTTCTCCTGCTCATGCCAGAATCGCCTTGCATGCGCTTTGCCTTCTACCTGGAGCAGTGGTGCTGGGGTGTCCTCCCTGTCAGGGACATTTGGCAACATCTCAAAACCTCTTCCGTCATGCTGCAGAGGGGCACTACTGGCCTCTTCTGGCGAGGACCAGGGCTGCTGCTAAACATTTCCACGGAAGCATGCCGCAGGTGAGAGGCTGGCTGACGAGCTCCAATTCACTTCTCAGGTGCTCTCAGCGTCACCTCCTCTGCCTGTTCCCTCCTCCTGAAAAGTGCTTCCCCATCTTTCCCAGACACACCTGTCTCCGAAGTGTGATATCCAGAAAGAAACAGACTTTTACTACAATGGGAGTCTGCCCCGCCCCCACAGAGCCTGCATTTTATTCACCGCTTATTCTTAGTTCCTGGCATTCAAATGTGTGCTGGATGAAGGCAGGGACGAAGATGCAGCAGACACCTCAGAGGGTCCCAAAGCACACAGCTCAACGCCTGACACTCTCCAGAACCAAGACTACAGTTCATCAGTTCTAAGGAATGAGCACACACATTGTCCGACAAATTTCCAGAACTGGTCATCGTAGTTATTGTATCATACTTTTAGAAATTACATTGGTTTTTATGGGAAAGATTAAGTTACATTCACAATAAACTCAACCAAATATCTAAATAATCTGCCAAATTTAATAAAAGGTATGGGAAAATAATGGGACACTAAAATAAGTATGCATTTAAAATATTTATTTTAGAAAGAACTAAAGAAATTATTGAAATGTACATACAATCTTGAGTGGAAAAGACTTTGAAATCACTGATGTGATAGACTGAAATAACTGAAACATAAATTTTTTATAAATCCACTTCCGTCAGGCTTAAGAATTTACCTCTTCAGATTTAAGTAACATAATGAACAAAAACTTCTATAACAAAGAAAAATATTTTAAAAATTTCTAATAAAACATGCATGCACACTAACAGCACAAACCTGGCCACAATTCCAAAACATCTTAGCAAATCAAATAAGAAGAGCTCTGGGCCTCTAACAACGTAACAGGAGACTCAGAAAACAGGTAAAGTAAAACAATAACAGAGAAAAATAACTGCTATGAGAATTTCAGAAATTTCAGTAATAATGATTTTTGTAGCTACACAGGTACTGTAGTTCCTTAACCCATTTCTTGATTGAGCTGATAAAATATAATATATAAGGTTAAAACATCAAATTTCTATTTGTAAATCAAGTCACTATATAGCTTTTACAAAAGTAATATTGTGTTTCAAAAGGCACATAATAAACATATGCCAGTTACTGTTACATTCTCTGCTGTGCCCGGAAAAACATTATTTAGACTACGGAATTCCACCTAAATTCTAACTTGTAAACACAGAACAGTGCCTTTGTCTCAGGCACAGGTAAGTTTTCACCAGATTTTAAAAATTAGTCATTAACAAGCAGCTGATCATAGAGAGCTAGAAACCTGCCCCTACGCTGCTGGAGGCTGGGAGTTAAACACAGAGGAAAAGAATCTGTAGAGCTCTGCTGCTTTAGAAAGCCGGGCTCTGACCAGCACGGCAACTCAACTTCCCGCTGCCCTGTACAGAGGGCTGACATTACCAAACGCTGCTCTGATATCAACTTGTTAAATGTGAATCCAGACTCAGCATATCAGAATACTAACCCAGACTAGCTGGAGACATGGGAAATATTTTGGGACTTGTTTATTTATAAATGAGCTATAATATACCACTATAATTAGATTAATATGTAATTATTGATAAACAAAGGATTACTTAGAAAATCCCATTATTGTCACTGCTGTGTTTAGAAAAAGCAATGTTAGTATCTTCATAAATCCTTGATTTACTGATTAATTATCTAAAGATGACTTTGTATATAGCTTATACTGAATTCAACTGTTGTATTCTTTACTTTTATTTCTTTAATTTTTATTTTATTTGAAAAGTAAAAACAGAACCAAAAACAAATAGAAAAAAAGAAGCTGAGTAATATACAACAATGCATATGTTACAGATTTTCAAAACAGGAGTTCTTTACAATACTTTTAAAAGTTGTTTACTAAACACTAAGGAAAAACAATTTAAAACTCTAACACTATATTTCTGAAGTATTTCATAATTCAATAATCTAAAAAAATTAGAATGAGTGCAAAGCTAGGCATTTGGTGATAACAAAAAAATCTGTTGGCTTTAATAAGTTTAAATAAGACCAAGAAAAATATTTCAGCAGTGCAAAAGGCTTAGTTTACATTTCACTAAAAATACATTTAAAACATCCTTTTTGAAAAGCAACAACATATTTTAATGTTACCATAAAATAACCATTTTAAGGTTAAATATTTCTATAAGTATTTCAATGTTAATCATTCCTTTCAGATTATTTCATTAAAGGTAGCAAATTTACAAATAACAATTCAGTTAGCAAATTATTAATAGGTTTCTTTGTAGTGTCATTCCATTCCTTTCTCTGGGGAAAGCAACCAAACAGAATATAATCTACTAAAAACTGGTTTTAGAAAAGTTGTCAATGTGAAATTAGTAACTGTAAAACACAGATCAAATCTTTCCATTCTCAATAAATTAGATGCTTAGATTAACACCTGGGTATTGATGTTATGATAATAATGATATTTATCAAATTTAAAAATGATTACATTTACTGAATTTCAGAAGAAAGAAAACCAATTAGCAATTATTTAGCCTTGTATTTAACTGAAACTCCTCATCCAGAAGTTTCTCCCCAGCCTTTAATCTAGATAGTAGGTGTTACATACACACAGGTAAACATACAATTTTTTCCCTCCCAAAAATGTTTAAAATTTCCTGGGATCTACTAAGCAACTATTTCAGTTCAAAACACTTCAAATTCTTTTCAAAGGACAAATTACATAAAGAGCTATTTTGACTATGATTTGTTAAATTACTAACATAGTAAAGCACAATAGTCAAAACAACAAATTAACATGGTAAATGCAAAAATATGGAAAATGCCTAGTAATTTATAGCAGATGTAAAGATAAAACTTAGAAATGAATACTGTTGACAGAGTTACATGTTTAAAGTCACTATTAACAGATAACTAAAGAAAAACAGGGTAGAAACAAAATTCCTATGGTTAGGGTACATACAAAGGAAAACTGTATCTAGCTGCCCTCTGTTTAAATGTGCAGTGTGATAGTTTCTATTTTATAAATACATGTATTTGAAGTATTTTTCTACATTCATTTATAAAATCTTTACATTTTTAGAATTTTGCTTAATATTTTAAATAAGTATTTTATATGTATTTTATTTCACAATGATTTAAAAAGGGAGAAAACTGATTATTTTTATTTATTTATTTATTTTGGTGGAACCAGGGATTGAACTTAGGCCCTTGCGCTTGCCAGGGAAGTGCTTATTCCACTGAGCCATCTCCCCGGCCCCTAAAACTGATTATTTTTAAAAGCAGGAATATGGAGTTACATATTAAAATACTGTGTCACTTGAAGAAAAGTGTACCATGATAAAGTGTTACGAGATACTATTTAAGGCTTGATTTTATGCTACAGAAACATTTTGTGGCTTAAATCATCTAGGAAAGGTTAAAAAATTCAACTTGTCAATTTGTGAAAAAACAAAGAATGGAAAAGTTATGTGGGGGTAGTCTACAGCTTTATAAAGTTCATGCTATAAAGTGCTCGCTAGCTAAGGACCAGGAAATCATATAAACTGATCGGTCATAATACATTTTAATCAAATTTAGTAAGCTACTGTAATATAAACTGACATTAAATAAGACCAAAGGAAACCTACCTTGTAAGAATTAGATAGTCCATTTGTAACATTGCTGATGCTGTCTCTCAATAAATTGTCAACTTCACCTTCATTTCCAGATGAAAACTTTACGCGTAGCTGCGATGGCCCCCCCTTAGAAAAACTGCGTTCAAGGCTGGATGAACAGGAAATATTGGGGTAAGTTCCTCCCAGTGAAATACTTCTTTGGAGGACAGTGTGGTTTTTGTTTATCTGTGACTGTGACTTTGCCAATTCCGCACTGCGTGTTACTTGGGAATCTACATGTCGGGGGGATGATAAAGTCGCTGAGGTCCCGTGCCTGAGCGGGGTGCCCTCGGCACCAGAATGCAGCTGAGTTCCTGACCTTTCCAGCTTGCAATCACCATTTGTTGTTTCACAAGTCAACGCAGCTGCTTTCTGCTGGGCAAAACGCACTGCAACACACGAATGCCCTGCAGATGGCTTTTCATCAACAGGGTGCTTCGGACCTTCATTTGAAATCACAGCTTTCTTTGTGGATGAGCCTGCAAGAAGTGCTCGTGTATCTCTAACTTCTCCCGGAGTGCAGGCTGTTTTAGATAATCGAAGTCCACTGACAGCAGTCGAAAGAAAGCCCTTCACACCAGAACCATCTTCATGATGTGCGACTTCACTGGGAGAAATAATGAACTGATGTGAGGTCTGGTAGGACCCCTTGCTCGGGAGAACACCTGAACCTACTGGAGAAGCTGGCGGCGTGCTGGAGGGACTCCGAGGAAAAATGACTAAGGAAGAGCAACGTTTTAGTGGAATTTTTGCATTCCTGTTAACTGGAAACTTCACAGTCTTGATTCCATGCTCCAAGTCAGCCTGGATAACAGGATCTGTGCTCGGACTTCTTGAAAAACTCTCACAGGGAGTGGCATTCCTGTCTGGCACATTTCTGTCAGAGGTGCTGTCAGCAGATAAATTTCCACCAAAAAAAGTGTCATGGCTTGGTGAAAAAGTGTAACCACTACTGTCGCTGATGACACTGCTGGTGCAGGAGCCCCCACTGGCGATACTTGCACACGACCCATAGTCACTTCCGACACTGCTATAGGACCCGTGATCACTGGCCACAAAGCTACCAAGGCTTCCACTGCTGACGGCAGGACTGCTGAAGAGGTTACCATCGCTCCCAGCACTGCTGTGAATGCTGTCCTTCACGGCACAAGGAAAAGCTTCGTCACCATCTGCTAAGACACTGCCAGGCTGAAGACACCCACTGTACCTTGTGGGCTGCAGAGAAATCTGGAGGCAGCTGCTCTTCTTACTGGTGTTCTCGGGCGAAGAAACACAGGCTCCTTCCCGAGCCTTCACACTCTCCTTTATCAGCGGAGTCAGAGCAGTCTGTCTGGGAGTCAGCTTCATGTGAACAACGTTAGCTGAGGAAATCGGCGCTGATCTTTGGAAGCATACGTGAAGCCGGCTATCCAGGTCATCTCCGGAGCTTTCTGACAAAGGATAAGTATTGCTTCTTCGGGCTGCAAAGTGCAAACGTAAGCTTTGTGCCATTTGTTCTCATTTCCAAACATGTCAGGGGCTGAAAGTCAAAACAAAGATCTCTGTCCGCAGACAGGCTGGAAGCAGCTGCGCTGCAGTGAACGCAGCAGCACTCGTGGTGGTGCCTGACAGCTCTCAAGCTGTGGTCTTTCTCCTGATTAAAACATTAGATACTATATATCATAAAAGGAGAAATGACCCGCTCTTGGACGGACATTCCCCAAATGTCTTGAATCGCTCGTAGTCCAAACGTCTTCACACACACAGCATTGATTTCCAGCGACCTTTGAGCTGAGCACAGCAGCACACTGACTAGAACACAGCCAACCTTGTTTCAATTATACCTTCTCCAATTTGCATGAATGAGTAACACAAGAACAACAGCCTTCCAGCATTTCAAGTGGAAACAGGATTTTTTTCACACCAGCGCTACTAAATGAACATTTAACTTCAAGAGGCAGTCTCCGTGCCTATACTTTCTCCAGCAGAGTCTGACCACTAATATTTTTACCCAAAGGTATAGAATTACAGGAAGTTGGTAGGAGTGAAGCTCCATGTAACTGAGTATCAAATCAAAGATTAAATTTCCAAATAGTGGGCATCCTAAAAATCCTAGTAGGTTAGTTAATACAGAAAGGAGTATGGATTGTTACATTTTTTTAAATGAGCAAATCTGAACAGTTTGTGTAAATGTAGAAATGCAAAAATATTGGGGCAAATTAAACTTCCAGCATTAAATTGCAGAAGAACCTAAGTGCAAAAGTGAAAGCTTACACACAGAATGACAAAATGAACCGAGTGGTGCTACGGCAAAAAGGAGCACACATTTGAGGGGAGAAGAAGAAATGTAAGAGATGCTGTCACCAAGCATTTTCTCCTATAATTTCAATGCCTTTTCCGGCCAAGTAGTACAGTCTTTAAATGATGCCATTTATAGTTTGACTATTAAAACTCTGCCAAGAAATAGCCTAAGCAAACATTCCATTAAAAATATATGCAGATTAGACAGAAAAACTATACCCAATATAATCTGAGCACATAGGGCATTTCATCCCACTGTCTGCAGTGCATGCACTTACCAGAGGCTGTGGTAAGGAAGTCTAAAAAAGATTTAACACATCAAATAAACATATCTCAATGCCAATTCTGTTCTGAAAACTCTAAGAGCTCTCTGCTGGCCCCTACTGGTGCTTTGAAACAACCCCTGGAGCTGTTCCACACCCATAAAGGAACCATGCCACATGTTTCTTTATATAAACAAAGTACATGCTTGTTTACATTTTTTAATACTAGCCCCATTCTAGAGGTGGAATTACTTACTAGTGCTGATAAAACTCTTGCAGTAGAGAACAGTAGGCTGTTTGTCTTTTCAGAGGTTGTGATGTTGTGTATATATATTCTTCTGCTTTGTATTTATATAACCTTTATTTTCAGTTTAGTAGGCAGTAAAAGTTTAATAATTTAATTTCTTTCCCAAATGTCATAGACCAAGATTGGTATTCTATGTGAAAGAAACAAATTTATTTTTAAGTAATACTCTAGGGTATATTTAAACCCCTTACCTGAGTTTTATAGCTGGAACTCCAGTAATAAATACATACTGGCTCATTCATAGCAAAGTAAAAAGTAAAACAGTTCAGTTGTTTACACCACATGGTACTACACCCAAGTTGTATTTTTCTAAGTAAGTTTTTTTCTAAGTAAAAGCAAAAATACAGAACATATACTCATACTTTGTTTAAAAAGGAAAACTACTCAAGTTTGATCATAATTTTCTAAATATATTTTTAATCAAGATGTGACAAAATAGAAATAAGTGAACAAATGGACTGCTACGTTTTATTTGAGTGGAATGAGATACTATTGTTTTAGGAGGTAAGTAACAGTTGCAAATTGGGCTCAATGATAAAGTGTACGCCTAAATTTCCCAATTCTATGATGATTACCAAGGACTGAATCTAGAGCCTCCCCACTGAACTACATCTTCAGGCTTTTTTATTGTATATATTGACAGAGACAAGGTCTTGCTGTCAGTGGTGACAAGCCTGTGTCACACATGCTAGGTGTGTGTCACTGAAAGCTCTAAAACGTTCACCATCACTGCTAAGCTGAAAATCTAGAATCTTCCTGCCTTAGCTTCCCAAAATTAGGATTACAGGCACATGCCACCATGCTCAGCCTTATATTTTTTCATTTTCATTTTATGGTTTTATTACAGGATGTTAATATTCAGGACACCTCAGAGCACCTTATACTTCTAATCAGGTTTTTGGTAACTGGTTTTTAAAAGTGTTACTTGAATATTTTTCACAAACCAGTTTTCAGCCAAAAGCACTACTCAGTGACTATTTAAGAGACGTTAATTTGATTAAACACCCTATCCTTAATAACCTGAGACATCAGTCCATGGATGGCTTCCATGGTAGTTCTACAGCTGTCTCTTGTGGCTTCGGCAAGTTTGTTTCTGACTTGCGGTCGTGTGTTTCTAAACTCAACATGGAACTTCCTCGGCCCAGCTGGGCTTCTGACTGTTCTAACTTTGCAGACAAGCAAAC